>JADDON010000573.1:0-28800 GCA_017140175.1 Fusarium staphyleae | reverse complement strand
TATTATATATATATATCGCGCAAATAGTTAGAAGAATAGGTACTGCAGGAAAAAGGGAGCTTTTATACTATCTATTAATAGAGTAAGAGAGAGTATTAAAATATAGGTTAATATTAATCTACTCTATAGATATTATCTCTTTACTTATTATAACTCCTATATAGTTAGTTCTTTAACCATAATAATAATAATAATACATATAATATGTTCCACTTTAACAGTGAGGTCGGTCCGAGTGACTCATAGTCGTGCTACTTTGTAACATCAAGCGCGGTTATCCTCAGCATGGCAATCGTTCCAAGTTAAATGCTTCAATGCTGTGATCTAGTGGCTAATTATTCACAACGACTGACATATTCTCCCAGAGTGTAATCGATTCGAAGACTGTTTCACCAGCGTCTCCGCCTTGAGAAACCCAACTGACCCCCGTACAGCTGTGTGAATCGGCATATACCATCGTCGACAAGGCAAAACGATCGTTGGCAAACACCTCGAGAACGTCACCATCGCAGAAAATGCGTAATTTCAGCTTCTCAAGCTCCTCAGATGCGTCCCTGTTCATGTAAAATAGAGTGAACGGGCCAGCGATTGTATCTTTGCTGATATCAACCTCGCGGTTCGATTTGCTTCTGTCGACAACAATCTCCTCACTACTGGGAGAGAAGAAAATATCGGTGCACTGCGACGAGTCTTCGTTGTGGCGAATCCGAAATCCCACACGTTGTTGGTCTGGTGAGACCTTGATTCTTGCCTCCATCTCCCAACTGATCGACTGCGTCTTTATCAATTCTCCTAGACCGGCTTTGCTGTCCACGTCCGACCAGACTGCGGGTTCACCCAGCCTTAACTGGTGTAGATTGGATAAAGGTCGGATTCCTAGGGTTTTTATTCTCTTGGACTTTCCATCTTTCGATTTTCCCTTGATTATTTCGATGCAGCCGACATCTTCCAACCTTGTTTTGAGAGCCTTGGTGACTTCAGCCGTGTATAAGAACAATTCTCTCGGTAGCGAAAAGTATCCTGTCCACCCCTTGGACTCGCGACGAGCTAGAGTCAACTCGTTCTCCTTCAGCCATCCCCAGACGATTCTGTTCTTCGTGATGGGGTGCTCATAGGAGTTGGGGGCATAAAGGCATCCATGGTCCAGGATACCGCTAAAGTTGTGCTTCATCTTGGGCCCCTTTGGAGTATTTTCAAGAATTCCTGCCATCCACAAAGCCCATACGCCACTGTTGTCTTTGACTCCGGGCTTCATCCCACCCTCCGCCCCCATTAGCAAGAAATGACATTCATCAGGTCCTTTTCGAAGAGCCATGAAGTTGACGCATTCCCAGTTGACACCAAAATCCCCACCCCAGCGGCCGACAGGCCGTGATCCTGTGGGTATATCTACCAAGGGCCCGAGGTACGTCCACTTGGTCAGATCATCTGGCGCAACAGCGTAAAGGAATACTGTAGGTCCTCCTTTGGCTATGCCCCCGGATATGAAGCCGTAAAGACCTTTTGTTCCCCGGATCTTGTCCAAGGCTAGACAGTCGGATAGGAAAGGGTCTCGGAAGCCCGTTACTTTGACGCCTGCAGGTTCGCCGTGCAGAATCGGGTTCTGTTTGCTTTTTTGCCACGTCCTTCCTCCGTCGGTAGATGTTGCTACGGCCAGTCCGGCACTGTCTCGAGTGTACGGTAATGTCCAGTGGATCGGGAGATTGGTGATGGAAGAGTATACAACTGTCAATTGTGACTTTTCTCCGCGCAGACCTGTGGGATGCAAGCAGCCCGTAAATATGCCTTTATCATCGTAAGACTCTGATGGCTTAAGAACTGGATCATCGCCATTGTGTTTCCAGCGCACTCCGTCTGAGCTTGTGAAGTGTCCCCAAGTGATGTCACCCCAGTCACAGGAGTTTGGGTTCCCTAATATAGTGTCAGCCCGGTCGGGTCGTAGTATACCAACAAGTGAACGGCCGTGTTTCTTACACTGATACGACAGGTGATACGTGCCCGTAGAAGCATCATAACCAGGCGCACACGGGTCGTTGATCCAGCCATGAGGGGCTTTGAGATGATACGTTGGCGCAGGGTGCCACCTCGGGCGGGGAACACAACTTTTTAACGACATGTTGGCCCCAAGATATCGATCGGTCCAGTGCACTTGGACGTTCTTCGTCTTTTCCTGGGGCTTGCATGAAGACGAAGTACTGAAGTGATTATTCTAACATCGGATCAAGCTCTTTATGATGACTGTTCAAGGGCTTGCTTTCTGCCTATAATGATTGAGCCGGATGTCCAGCCCTCGAAATCATGTCCCGGCCCTCGTCTTCCGCTCTTGGCTAGTCTTGTCGGTCCGACAATGCTAGGATCGTCATCCTACGAGAAAGCGTTTGCGCGTGGACCCAATATTGAGCTTACTTACGGCAGTACGTGCAGTTAGTATGATATATATTTTGTATATAGCTATCAAGTCAAGTAATAGCTTTAACCTTTAATACCTTATTAACAATAGATTATAAGGGAAGCTTAGCCATTCTCTTAGTACTAAAGCGCGATGTAGTCTCCAGGATGAGCTTCATGCTGGGGAAATTTCAGGCTGTAGTTCTAAAGGTATGCGTTGGTTTATATATAAGATCCGACTTAAAATTCCTTTGTGGTTCAACCCTATCGTCAGGTGGAGGGAGGTGCTGCATCTAGAAATTGTTGAAAGATGGCTTACATCGTGAGACTGCTCAGTAAATGAATCCAGGAAGTCCAATCATCGTGCCATGTGAATTAATTCGCACCAGACACTCGACTCAAGATTGGGCCAACTAGATAAGCATGGTTGTGTTCAGCACGAAAAGCTTGGTAATTTCTATCCTTGTCATAGCTAATGTTATAATAGTTCAAGCCGCGTGGTAGCAGGATAGAAGCAAACCCGCAATCAGACGGAGTAACTGCTAGGCTCGGAGAGGCTAGCTGCGGTTGAAGAAGAGATCACTCAGGAGTTGGTATCTTCTTGTCTAGACTCAGAACTATTCTCTCCATCCGGCGATGTAGAGAATAACCCCCTCAATTGATCGGCATATTGCTCCTGCTCTTTCACCTTGGATGAAACAAAACGTTGGCTGTCTAGATCCCATAGTGCCATGAGTGTACGACTCAACTCAACCCATTCTGCATGCTTAAGCTTCATAAACCGCGGCTGAAGATGATCAATATACAAAGCCAGTAAAGTCGTTGGGGAGTCCAAAGCACGGTAATACCAAAATGACCCCGTCTTCCAACAGTCACGCATAACCTTAGCACAAAAGTTGGTCTGGTAGAGATCTAACTCCTCTCGTTCTACCGAATCCACAAACTCATCGTGTAAGGAAGCATAGTCATCAAGATCAAAAGCAATTTCTTCTAGGCTCTGGTCAGAAAGCCAGTCCGGCGGACCGAGCATTTCAATAGGTCGCGAACACGCCCATTCAAGATCAATAATACCAGTGATATGCCAATCTTCATCCACGAAGATATTGCTCTGGTGAAGGTCGGTCAGTGAGTAGACAAACGGCCCATCACGATATCGCAAATCTGTAAACTTAGGGAGAAGGGCTCGCATCATTGCAAGGGCTGCTAACTGCTGTTCGCCGTCGTTTTGGTGATGGATCGAGTTGGGTTGGTATCGGATACGGTTGTCATGGCAGGTGATGAGATCCAAGAGGTATGGCTCCACCGAGGAATACGTACGATCTCGAGGTATTCCAGTTGTTATCTCAGCATTTTCTAACTGATGAAGGAGAAGGGTGAGAGGACGATTTACGAGTTTCAAGACGCCACGGTCATCCATTGTCCAAGAGCCGATTCTAGGGAGGGGAAGCTTTGCAAAGTCAAGCATAATCCGAGAAAGACCCCGGAAGAGATTAGCTCGTCGCTTCGGGTCATGACGGTACTCTGCCCAAGTCGCAGATAGCATCTTGCCGTCCTCGATATATTCGAGGACTAAATACCCGAAACTTGGTAGATGACAGCGGTCGTGAGGAATGTATGGAGCGAGCGGGCGACCGGATATCCACGACATGGCCCGGCGAACAAGCCATGATACACGACTAAAGAACGGCCCATGTTCAACCGCAGTAAACTAAATACTCAATCAATATAGGGTGGCCTAGCCGTGGCAACATTACGTACTGATTGCTTCCCAGGAAGCCCAAAGCCAAAGAGTCGAGGTATAGGCACATTTGGGCAGTTTTGTTGCATCCAAATGTATGTAGCAGCCTCTGAACGCAGCTTTTCGTCGATATTTCCGTGGTGGAAGACTTCCCCAACTTTATATGGAAGGGCAAACCGAATAATCGCACGTCGGGGAAGGCCGGAAGTGCGGGAGCTCTGGTGAATATGGATAGGAATACAGGCATTGAAACTACCATGTATCCATTCTTCGACTTCACCCAGACTAAAATCAGATTGTTGTAAGTTTAGATGTTGCGATACGATATCGACGATTTGTTGGCGTTGAGAATAGAGGTCGAGCCAGAATTGAAGTCGCTTTTCTGGGAAGGATAGCTCCCGAATGATATCTATATCCTCTTTCATAGCATCATCCAGAGTGATTCTGCCCCTAAGCAGTGGTAGAGCGTTCTCCATGGGTGGTGGTGGTCGATGCACAGATGGTGTATTCTCCTCGGCTGCTTCTTTTTCTTTGCGTCGTCTTGCCAGCTCCTCTCTCTTAATCTTCGCTGTCTTTTCACAGTCAGAAAGCTGTGCTTTTACTTCCTTCCAGAAGTAGCTCTCGACCACGAAGACGAATCTAATCCTCACCAACTAGAACGGATGTTCTTATGCCTACTTCATGTTGGCTCGATTTCCAGACCTGTGTCATGCGGGGATTGAGATCAAGACTGGTCAAAAGGATAGACGAATTCACGTGACGTGTCTGGCTGACACCTTAAGTCGATGCATACATGTATGAAATATTTTATATGAACCTACAGCTGTCAGATATGCTTAAAACTATTTACAAGTTTTATATCGAATCAATTTATTTAATTCATAAAATCCTTGGAATACGGTCCTAAGAGGACAAAACTATAGCGAGTCAGTCTATCGAATCGAAGTGACATAGTCGTTTCCTGCCTAGACTATGTCGATAGAAAGTTCCTCCATCACACAATACACGAGAAACCATTCATAGTTTTCACAGTTTCAAGATATAGATTCTGAATTGAGATCTCATGCCAAATGAAGAATGGACTTTGGGATCTGTGCTCAGTTTCCGAAGATGGATGCAGCCATGCCATGCTCGCCATTATCGCAAGATTCAAGGCCATCTGAGTTATCTCTTGGCCTTCTATCAAACTCTCACCAGCTCGTAAGAAGATCCCTTGTTCCTGGTAAAATAGACAATTACTTATCACGATTATAATGGAATCTCTTTAGGTCGGTGAACGAACTACTCAAGACTCCTGATGTGCAGTCCGAATAACACACACTGGCACTCTTTCTTTAATACAACTGTCCACTAAATCTCAAATCCCATAACGCATTTTCCTTCGGTATCGGCGCGAAGCTGCCCTGTGATGTCCCGTACATCGCTTTCGGATTGAGCCCAGTCAAACCCACTTTTCGCAACGATACCGTTGGTAGACTGGCCGACTCAAAGCAATATTACTTCTCCTGTAAGTCGTTGGATTTCTCTGCTTCTAGCGAACGAACCGAAAGCGGTTGTTTTTGCAGTTCAAAATACCACTGTCCTTTATATGATTGCCAAGACTTACAGGAGATCTGAACATTATTAGCATATTGAACAGCATAGGAACACTATCAATAGTAAACTCCGGTGCTCCGGGGGCTTCAATAAGGCGCTTACATGATGTCTCTACTAACTGATGCCGTGTAGCGTACATCCAGATTGATAAACCTCTGGAACGCTTCTGTCTTCGGCAGGCACATGAAGCTGGGGTATCCAACTTCATTCCAAAGAAGGTACCCTCCCACCTAAGTATAAGGTGTAGATTCTCTACCGTGATCTTGCACTGATCTGCTTTGAGCGCATACATCAAGGTCCGTACATATACCAGGCCGTACAGTCTATGGGTTGCAGGAGGGGATGGCTTCAACCCGTCACCCCATATCAGCATGATGTTCTTTGCCAACTCGTCGGCATTTGGGAATTTAGATGTGTCGAAGTCGTATCCGTGCAGCCGTGTATCAGATGGTAGGACCATAGCAAGATCACGTGGCCAAATACCCGTTCCTGTACCTATATCGGCTATAGAAGGGGGCCTACTGGGTGTGACGAGGTACTGGTGAATATCATGTGGCATCAAACCATCCGTGATGGGGGTAAGAGCGTACCAATGCTGCCAATCTAGTCGCTCAACTGTCTTTGCTCGTGGCGCCAGTGTCGAGGGTGTACATGGATGAGCTCATGGTGTATTGGCCGACAATAAGCCTTGTGGTAGAACGGCCGAACAGGAAATTCCATGAAATACAATACCTTCGGGTTCATTCAACTATTAGTCCTCACACTACATAACACCTAACACGCTTACCTTGGGAGGGTGCGACCCTCCAGCGGTAGCGTTATGATCATGGGTCAGATGCCCGACCCTGATAGTAAGGTTTCCATGTGGTGTAGGTCATAAGCATATTCCTAGCAGATGGCTATATATGGATCGTTTGGCTGAAGTAAGGTAGGGTTCTGTTGGTGTCGTGGCTGTTGAGGACTCACGAAAGGGCGGATATTTGAGGTATAGAAGCACAATCACAAACTCCTGCGCTCAAGGTCCCCCATAGCAGACTGACTGTGTGTGCGTGAAAGGGCGTATAAACGTCCAGAAATAGCAATGATATCTTGTTGTTAGTTAAGATTAAGAGTAAGATTTTAACTAGTATACCTAACAAGACGGCATGTCGGTCGACTCGCCTACCACGGATCATCTCAAGGCGGAAATGTGGGAAGATTGGGAACATATATTTTAGACTCCGTACTGGAGCAGAAGTACTTGCGACGGTTACTAATTTGGGCAATATCACAAACCAATAATAATATGCTTGGCTGTTGTTTAATGTTTAGTTAAGTTCCTACTCTAGACTTTACGCGAGAGCCGTCTTTGAAGTAGCGTTTAAAGACATCTCTCCACAGATCCAGTAGTTCAATGACATCTTAAAACAGCAAACGGTTGATGAGACTTGGGTAAGAGAAGCTGTAATATTAACTAGTTTGGTCGTGCGACGTTGGGTAACTCTACAGTGTTACGCTACTCAGACTACAATGAGGTTCTACTTGTGGCATCACATACACCGCTGTGTCCCTCGTAGCTGTCATCCGCATTCAAGTAGCATTGTCAAAGCTCGGTGCAATGTTACACAGATTATGAGGGCGCCGCCCTCTTTCAAACCATTGGAGATGGAGCTCGTGCATTTGTAAATACAGATATATATTCGAAACGCTTGGAGCTCCCCTGTGATCATTAGTCTATGGCGTAGAAACGCAACCGCCAGCCCCTGATTTCCCTTCTATCGGTCAACTGGCATATAGAATCACCAGTGATATATCGTGCACCGTAGCAAACTTCTCAAAACTACGTCTTCAGTTTGCTTTCTAGCCCTCCATGGCGACGCACAGGGTTATGATCACGCAATCGGGAGCTTTCGCTTATCTTAGATGTGCGGCAGCAATGCATCTTGGTGTCACTACATCGATACTGCTGGCCTAGGATCTTGTTTGCGGAAGATACATCCGGATTCACTATCACATACAGCAAATTCAGTTCTTGAAGGGCAAAAGTACAACGGTGCGCTGTAGTTCTTATCTATGATCGACATTGAGCTAAGCCTCAATCTTATATTCAGTCCGCAAGTTTGCTCTGGGCGAATTCCTCATTGCCGGGGTCAGGTGGTGTGATTGACTCCTCAACTCAACTTCAATTATTCCTCCTCAGCTCGCCGTATGCTTCTTACTTATCTACTGAGACTTCTTTCTCTCTTCGAAGGCTCTAATATTACTAGCGAACTTCGGAAGACATCTTTCAGCGCAGAACTCCTGTAAACCCCATGGGAACCGTGTTCTGGGAGTATTTCTTGGATAATCTCCCTTCTAACGACGCCAAACATGGCTGAGTCTCCGACTCAACCTGCCGGGGATACAAGCAACGACGAGCTACCCAAGGCGCCAGGTAAGTCAGAAAGCCCAACGTCCTGGCACCGTCTTACTGGACCACAATAGTAAAATGGTATCGATCACCATTCTACAATGCTACAATTCTCGGACTCTGTAGCTTTGCAGCTCCGGGGCTTTGGGGTGCAATGAACTCGCTAGGAGCGGGCGGCGCCCAGAAACCGTATCTCGTCAACACTGGCAACGCCCTCACATTCTGCCTCATGATCGTCTCCTGCTGGTTCACCAGCGGTATCGTCAAATATGTCGGTATCAAAGGCGCCTTGGTTATCGGGACGATTGGCTTCGCCCCATACAGCGCAGGTCTCTATCTCAACAACAGGTACGGAGTCGAATGGCTCGTTCTTTTCGGTGCCGCGTGCTGTGGTGTGTCTGCTGGTATCTTCTGGGCTGCAGAAGCTGCCATCGCGATTGGATATCCCGAGCCGCGAAATCGAGGACGGCTTGTTGCTTATTGGCTTTCTTGGACACGGCTTGGCCAGATCCTGGGTGGTGCCATCAACTTGGGTCTCAACGCGGATCGGAATGAGGCCGGCAAAGTCTCATATAAGGTCTACTTGATCTTTATTGCGCTTCAGGCCTTGGGTCCTTTCGTGGCATTGTTGCTGAATCGCCCCTCAAAGGTCCAGCGCGCCGACGGCAAAGCGGTCGATTTATCTATCTTCAATCAGCCTTGGCAAGAGTTCAAAGCGACTACGAGAACTTTCCTTCGAAAGGAATTCCTGTTGCTTATCCTTTGGATTGGCCAGGGTGTCTACTCTGAGTCCGTCTTCTTCAGCTATATCGCCCTCTGGTTCAGCGTGCGTGCAAGAGCATTGGGCTCTTTCATATCTGGCATTGTCGCCGTCATTGCTGGAAACTTGCTGGGTGCTTGGCTCGATCAAAACCATATACCTCTCAAGACACGGGCTCGATGGGCTTACGGTACCATTATGACATTACAAGGTGCTTGGTGGATCTGGTTGGCCGTCAATGTCACTCAGTTTCGCCGCGAGCAGCCGATCTACGACTGGAGTGATCCTGGATTTGGACGTGCATTTGGAGTTTTTGTGTTCCTCGTCACTGGTTTTCAGCTCAACTATAACTTTGCCTTCTTTCTTATCGGACAGATATCGACGAGCCCTCAGGAGACAGTCCGCCTTTCTGCTCTTTTGCGAGGCACCGAGTCGGCCTGGCAGGCTCTCAGTTATGGGCTCAACGCGCTACCACTGTTTGCGACAGTTGGTAGTACATATATCAATTTTGGCCTCTGGGGACTCTCTTTGCTACCGGCATGGCTTGTCATTAAGAATTTGGGAACCAAGAACACGCAGGCTAGCGATACTGAGCAGGAAGTGGTCACGGCGGTGAAGGATTGATTTCATTTATTCAGCAGGATGCCGTTAGCCCGGAGGGTAGTTAGTACTCTCTGTGTATCGACCTCAGGGCCTTTCACAACTTTACTATCGAGTCTTTGTTGAGCACAGCATACAAGCCTTCTCTAAAGCGGAATGCGGACTCGTCTTTTGTTTCAACCCTTACGGGGCATCAGTAGGGTCCCTAGGCCAATGTCAATCACAATACTGTTTGATAGAGGCTAAAAACCACCAGTTGACTTACCAGTCTGTAACCAGGTGTTCATCCAAACCATCCAAAAGAGCCATGTCACTTTCCGAGATGTCGATCTTCTCAACGCTCGCGTTCTCGATCATGCGCTCCTTCTTAGTGCTCTTAGGCAACGTGATGAACCCATGCTGAAGTCCCCACCTAGAGTATGTTAGTATATAAGATCGATTCAGTGTGCAACACCTTGGTCTCACTTGACAAAAATCTGAGCAGGCGTGGCAGAGTATTTCTTGGCCAAATCGCTGACGGCCGGGTGCGTCATGCGCATTCCTCGAACCAACGGGGCATATGCCTCGATCGCAATATTGTACTTGGCGCAGGTGTCTCTGATGTGCTGTTGCGTGTTGAAGGGATGAACCTCAATCTGATTGATAACCGGGGCGATGCGAGGCTTAGATGCCATCAACTCGTCGATCTCAAAATGAAGTCAGTGATCAAGGTCCGTCAACCGGCTACCACCTTTGAAACATACATGGGCAGCACCATAGTTGCTGACACCACCTGAGCGGATCTCTCCAGCATCAATAGCATCCTCAAGCGCCTTCCAGCTGGTGAGTCGTGCTTCTTTACCACCATAAGGGCTGTGCAGAAGGAAAAGATCGATGTATCCCAGAGTGGAGTCGTCGACGGACTGCTTGATGGACTTTCGTACGGCGTCATAAGACGTATCGCAACTTGCGAGCTTGGAGGTATAGAAGATATCCTCACGCTTCAAGCCGAAGGTGTTCTCGCTGCTGCTTAGAAAGTCGCTGATGGCCTTGCCAGCCTGACGTTCGTTGCGGTACATTTGAGCGCAGTCAAAGCCGCGGTATCCGTTCAACAACCCTTGACGAACAGCATTTGTAGCTTCCTTGGTCGACATACAGTAGAGTCCCAGCTGGATGCGAGGGATCGTGAGGCCATTGGCCAGCTACTGAGTGGTTAGACACGCATAAACAACATCCAAAAGTGGTGACTTCATACTGTAATCTTGGTGGCCAGCAAAGACGGGGTTGATGACGCCATTTTGTGCAGTTTCTGGTCACTCGAGGAGGTGGCCTGAGAGAATTAAGAGAACACTTGACTCTCGTAGAATTTATCGTTGTGTATTAGAGGAGAAGATACGGCCGATCTCGCAAAGGAGGGCGGGGTTGAAACATGACGAGGTGGGGGGATGTTAGGTAATGATTGCGTCGGAGGTCTGGATAAATTTAAGATCAGACAGAGATTGATAAGATAAGATTGTCGAATATCACCAACTACGAAGAGTGGTTACTTTTGGTACAAAGCTCTACTATTTGGACAATATACAGAGGCATGGTGCTATTCATAAGAAGCCTGACTGAAGCCAAAGATTGTAAGCATATGAGACTTAGATAGGTTACAGATCCCGAATAAGACTATCCCACAGGCTGACTTTCTTTGTGTGTTTTGACATGCATCTCATTGAATAATAAGGAGACAGCAGCAAGCTAACCACGACCGATCTCGGCACAGTAAGGAATAATGAGATGTCCACGCCAAAGCTTTCTGGCTAAGTGCTGACGCAAATATTCTCAGCCTAATTGTCCCTGAGAATCTTAGTCTAAATTCGTTCGTGTTACCGGGTTTCGTACCAGTACCACCGTCTTAACATCGTAGCAAAGGGTTTCGCCCAACACTAGAGAACTAAACATCAGAGGATCGATTCTCACGTCATGTCACCCATCATTCTCATAGCAACTACTTTGAGATGGAAAGGAGAGTAAGAGCATGTTCAGATTATTAGCTGTTCAACATACATCTGTTTTCAAACTAATAAACATAAAAATTGGTGGTTTCAGGATGGTCTCTTCTCATCTTCTTATTCTGATGTTTCAGAGTGATCTTGAGTGCCCAGGCAATCACAACAACCCCGACAGAGAAGGCGATGCTTACCATCCAGGCAGTCAAGTAGTGTGGACCATCTGTCGCAGGCCATAGATATGGTGTATAAACACTCGACAAGTTCCCAAGGGTATTGCAAATTGCAAGCGCCACGGATTTCTTCTCTTTTGTCTGTCCCAGAGTCGCACTCGTCCACGCCAAGAGCAGGTTGTTGATGCCGAAGCTGAAGCCGACGAACAGATAGATTCCAAACATTCGTGCTCCAAGATTATACGTTGCGGCTGGAATGATGAAGCCAACTATGACGATGGACTTGCAAATCGTGACATGCCACGTTCGCTCGTTCCAGCGACCTGATGTCCAGGCAATGATAATTCCGACGGTGGCTGCGAGAAGATATGGGGGACATGTGAGCACCAGAGTGATAGTCCGGCTATAGCCAAGGGTCTCCATGACTGTCGGCAGAAAATTCTGGAAGCCTACTGAAGACAGATGAAAGTTGTACATAAGGCAGAGTGCCCATGTTCTCCAATCTGATACTGCCTCATAAAGTCCGATCCAAACACTAGTGCCTTCTCGTACGTCTGTGGTATCGGTATTGATTCGGTTGTGGGCGAGTTGCCCCTCCTCTTCCGTCAACCATCTGGTTGTGAGAGGATGGTCCGGAAGAAACATGAAAGCTGTGAGGGCAGTGACAATTGAGAGTGCGCCTTGGATGATGAAGAGCCTACACCAACATCTAGTTAGCCAAAGAGTACCACGATAGCCAGGGTGGTATAGCGACGGACCATTGCCAACCTGCCAAGCCATTCACTTTGTCGAGTCCAGCAAAGATGCCGGCGGCAATCAGGCCAGAGAACGAACTCGCGATCATATTACCAGTATAGAAAACAGCTAAGCGAACAGCCATCTCTTTGCGCGTATAAAACATGCTAATGATATAAATAGCACCCGGATAGAACTGGTGATTCCGTTAGAGACCATTGATCACTGATTCTTCTCGTGGAGACAGTTTGCACTTACAGGAGCCTCAGTCACGCCTAGAAAGAACCTCAGAACAACCATACTGCTGTAGTCCTTGGCTAAAAAGGTCAAAAGACTGACGATTGACCACGCCAGACAGAAGCCGGCCATGTACCAGGAGGGTTTGACCCTGTTCAATATCATGTTACTGGGGATTTGTCCCGCTCTAAAAGGCGTTAGCTCTTCATTTCACCCGATGTTCATGCTTGTTCCATGTTTGTTACATACATGTATCCGACGAACAGAATGGATACGCATGTATTGTATTGCGTACCCTCTAGGCCGAGATCATCTTCGAGACCGTTCAGTCGCGAGTTAACAAGAGCGTTTCGATCGAGGTAATTGAATAGATACATGAACCACAAGATAGGCTAGCAAAGATTCAGATCAGTCACTTGTTTATACCTGCAATCGATAGCGTCCGATACTTACTATGATGTACCGATCCAGCTTCCTCACAAGTGCTATTTCTCGTGGGTCCGTTTTGGCATGTGCTCCGAATTCATCGACCTTGTCCATCTTGGGGAATTTTGAAAATACGGTGTCGTCGCCTTGGGCCGTCTCGATACGTTCGATGTGGTTATCTTGGGCCATTTCATCTTGTTTCGCCTGGCCATTGTTGGCGGCGGCCGGACTCGGGTGACCGTACGCAGACATGGTGATACTGCGGTATTTGGTATAATACTAGCGCAAGCACCAGCTGATAACAAAGCATTCGGAAGCCTGGTAGCCCGAATACAGACAGATGTTACAGTGGACGTGGTTCTAATATATGTACCTAATGACCGAGGTTCCCTCGGTTGGTTGATCAGTTCCCCATGGGGACCCCCAGACCCGAACTTATCAAACGCGGGGAAGATAGTTTAAAAACAAGCTTTGTGAGCAATGATGTCGTTTTACTGCATTGGACTATGCTATAACAATCATCTATTGGCGGGCTTATAGATTGAGTTATAGATCAGCGGTTTCTGGGTGCAGAGAACGGGGGGATCACCAAAAAAGATACCCAAACGTCATTTTCCCGCCTACAAACCTGGAGAGTGGTGTGTAGCGGAAAAGCACTTGATTGGTAACTCCATGTTTCCGAGATGCGGTACCCTGCTGTAGTGTTTCGCTGAGCTCGGCACATCGCTGGCCCAATAGTGAGGCGAGCTAGAAATTCTAGCATCTCAGATCTCATCTGAGTGCGTGCTCTTACTCGAGAACAGGAGATAGTTCTTTTTGAAAAGAGCAATGGAAAGCTTAACTGACAGGAACGGCACGACGCTAGGACTTTCGGGTCAGGTAGAAGAAAAGCCCAGTCACTTTGTGGGTTGAGAAAGGGTAGGCAAAGTGACCTATTCTTGGCCCTTCTACTGCTTTTACCTCGACTGTAGGAACGTCAAGACTAGTGACCTATAAGTATGTCTTCAAAGGGTATTTCGCCGGGTATGTTTTGAGTAGCCCACCAAGTATAGTTACTCGGCATAATCGTCTGCTACAGCCTGTTACTAACTAGAGCCTGTTACTGGAAGGTGTCATATCTATTGTTATTGTCCCTTAGCACGTTAAATGATTCAAAAGATAGTCTCGCTAGAATGACTCGTTGGCAATGCTTGGTCGTCTTCTATACCGTCCAATACGAGTCGATGTTAAACCATAAGAACAATAAATGCCACCCTGTTGCCACGAAATATGCCACTTGCTAGCGGTACACGTAAGAAAGCAGGAGCAGACCAACAGATATCGAAGTCCACGTGGCAGCCTGGAGCCTTGATAGACAGTGAATTAAACAGGTATTAGCGGTGCGTACAGTTGTACATCCTCAAAGGTTTCTCAGACATACCAAATGCCTTATAAGTGAGACAGAGAAATAGTAGCTAATATTAGTAGAAAGAAAAGGCCTCTAATATCTGGTGCCAAGATTATTTATTGAATGTTTGGTCTTTCCAGTCTTCATAAGGAAGTGAATTGCTCAAGATACTCTATGTCAATAATGAACACCGCAGTTCAACAAGTAGCTCTCCACCTTCCGAATGCCTTTGTCTCAACCCTTTCGAATCTATCAATTTTAAGCCTCTTGGCTCCAAGTCAATTTTGATTGAATGATTAAAGGCCTTGGAATCGTATGAAATGAATACACAGAGAAGATTTATACTACAGAAAATGCCGAGCAGTGAAATAATATCCCAGGATGGATAATGGACGGAGCTAAAGCTTTCTTAAGCTAAAGGCGTCGATGGGTGCTCAAAGCGTCAGCCGACGTATTCCCACCACCGGCTATTATTTGGTTACCCACGAGAGAGTACAATGTGGGCTGTCCTCTTGATAACAGTCTGTAATGTGACCTGTTGTCGGTTGCATATAAGCCATTGGTTGGGCCTGATGTTATGGATATCAGCTCTCTGCAGTGATTGTCTTGGAATCAAGTGGCCCAGGCTTCTTTATACCCTGGCTAATGCCTCAAAATATCTGTGTATCAATATTGGGCAATATCCCGCGGGATCTAAGCTGTCTCAGCACAAGCTAAAAGATGCATAACTCTGCCTCTTTTTGGAAATAGCTGGCAAGCTCGTTGAGGCGCCCCAGCTTCAAGGAGTGCAGAGCACTAAGTGGGGTATTAGCTGGCACGACTGCCGTTTATGGAGAATGTTACGCAGCTTCACAAGCGTGTGCGTACCGACAGTAAGTTAGTAACTACCTAATATCTTGCTCAGTACCATTATGCTCATACTCCGCTGACGTTGTTCACCAAATACAGCCAGTGCAGGCTTAAGATACAGAGAAGTGGAGTCTCAGAAGGTAGAGCATAACGGTTTTCTGGGGGCAAAGGTAGTAATAGCCAAGTCGCTCTAAAGAGTGAGGCTTGAACTACTTCACAAAGCTTAAAGTTGTTATCAACACGTGTAAGTGGTCTGAGGTACCCGGAAGATTCACACAGGCCATGCTCCTCATTAAGTAAATTCAGACCAACTTAGGCCCGAGCCCAACGATCAACTACAGGGGATCACTGCGCATGCTTTTAACATAAGCATATGCCGTTGTTTCTGACATCGAGAACACATCATAAGGCAAGCAATAAGACGACAAGAACCGGAAACTCCTCAACCGCTGAGCCAACCCTTCTCACAAAAAGCCAGTCACTATCTCTACTGACCAACGTTACTATGGCTCACCCTATGTATGGAAGGCTTCGCAACCTGCTTGACGCTTCTAATGACTTTCTTTACAGTGCCGAACCCATACAGACCCCCATCGAAGCGACCATTCAAGCTTTGCAACCGAGTGAATCGCAAGCGTTCGATAAAGAAGTGCCGCCGTCGCCACATGTTACGTCTGATACAGCCGTTCCAGAACCACAGACCACGAAATCGACATCCCTTCCTCTCCAGAAATCCTCCATAAATTGGAAGACACCGACTGCCATAAAGAAGCTCGATGGCTTTGTTTCCCACATCCATCGCCTGCTGCACACCCGCGAAGGCCTCGACAAAACACTGCTCTTTCTCGCATACACCACGCAACTAACGGCATCCCTTCTCGAAACCCCAAGTCCTACATTATTCCGGACCCTGGCGCACATATTTGTTGCTCGCGCCCCAAAATGGCTTCCTTCGTTGTTGAATTCTGCCATACCTTCCACCAGTGTCAAGTTACAGTTGTCAACTCGGTTACGAGCGTTGGTCGACATGCTCGATGACTGGCACACCATGAGTCGCCTGTGGGGTGTAGTAACTATTTGGATGATGGTCAAGAACTTTATCAGGACTTCCCATCGCAAGCCGAAAGAGGAAAATGAAGAAGAGAGGAGCCCACGAGTCCAAACAGAGGACGTCATTGCGGCCACCCAAATCGTATCTCTGCTTGGGTTCTTTGTTCTTGAGAATACGGCCTGGCTATCGAGAAAGAAGGTTCTTACATGGTCACCGAATCAGCAGAATAAGATCCTATTTTGGTGCGTACGCTCATGGGCCGTCTACGTGTTCGCTGAGCTGGGAAAGCTTCTATTCGAGCGGTTGCGTAAGAGCCTGAACAACGGAGACATGAGCTTAAGAGATGAGTGCAATAGAAAGCTCGTTGGCATTCTAGCATGGGTTCCGTTGACCTTCCACTGGACGAGGCCTGGTGGCCTGCTCCCTGAATCTGCTGCGGCAAGTTTGGCGGCGTATGCACAGTTTATATCAGTTCAGCGACTTTGGAAACAAGCGAGTAATGACGAAACCAACCAAACTGCTTGAAGGCGAAAAGATGGCGATTAGAGAAAATGATTGATTACTACTGGTTATGCTTTGTCTATGAGTTTCTGAGTATTAGTCTACATGTAACTTTTTAGAAGCACTTGATAATAGTTTCTTTTTGAATATATTCAACTCGCAACAGATTAGTAAAGGACCAACTAAAAGAATACATCACGGAAAATGTCACTGCTTTATCAATCGTGCTTAATTTGCGCAGTTAAGAATGGCTATTCCTCAAAATGATATGAAATCCTCTTTAAAACAGACTTTTACATCGCAGAACCATGAATTGATAGCGATGTTATCCCATAAAGCAGTCGGTGCCCATAACTTAATCCCTGCAACCTTAGTTTAGAGGAGTTGGATTGCTTACTGAATCCGGTATACTACCCAGCACGAACTAAAGCAACATCCTACACTGCCTCCATCAACCCTCCCATCACCGGTGCGAATTCCCTTCTCTATCGATTCTTCTTCTCATCACACGTCAACATGTCTCCAGACCATGAATCTCGTTCCAAAGAGGCAGGCACCGGACAAAGTCCTGACGCCGCAGCCGATCGTTACAATGCCCACTCGAGCCCAGGCCAAACCGAAGCGCAGGTGACAACATCTCGCATGACTCGATTTCAGTTAATGGAGGTTATCATCTCAAACTACTCACTGCTACTGGCTGGCATGAATGGTCAGTCTTGGTTGAGCATAAGAAGGTCTCTCTTACTGACCATATCAGATGCCGCAACGGGCGCGCTGCTGCCATACATCAAGTCTTCCTACAAGATCGGCCTCCTGCTTGTCGCGGTAGTCTACCTCATAAACTTCAGTGGATGGATTCTAGCTGCCTTCACCAATGTTCATGTTACCACGCATTTCGGAAGAGGTGGTGCTCTCTTGCTGGGTGCGTCCATGCAACTGCTCGGATACACACTGAATTGCTGGAAACCGCCCTTTCCGCTGTTTGTTGTCTCTTTCTTCTTCACAGGCCTCGGGGTCGCATATCTAGATGCCCAGGCCAATACTATCGTTGCGAACATGGATAACGCTCACCGCTGGCTTGGCATATTGCATGCAGTGTATGGCCTCGGCGCGTTGATCACGCCCTCAGTAGCCACGGCATTGGCATCCCGAACTCCATATTGGCACTACTTTTACCTCATCATGCTAGTTCTTTGCGTGGCCAACGTTCTGCTTATTCTCTTTACTTTCCGCAGCAAGATTGCGAAGCAGGTTATAAATGCAGAGGCGAAAACAGCAAACACCCAACTCAAACAGGCTTTATCTGAAAAGGCCGTGTGGGCGATCTGTCTCTTTTTCTTCCTCTACGTCGGGGCTGAAGTTACCTCTGGAGGTAAGCTATATTCTGGTATAATCGTCCCAGTGCTAACATTGGCAGGCTGGGTGGTTGAATTCCTCATCAGCGTTCGCCATGGCGCGCCGGACAAGGTAGGATATGTCGCCACTGGCTTCTGGGCAGGTCTCACGGTAGGACGCCTTGCGTTGGCTGATATCACGTATAAGCTGGGCCAACGGCGAATGGTGTTTATCTACATTCTCATCGCCGTAGCATTGCAGCTGGTATTCTGGTTCGTGCACAACATCATTGTGGATGCCGTTGCTATCAGCCTCCTTGGATTTGTTATTGGCCCTTTCTTTCCCGTTGGCCTATCAATTCTCACGCAATTACTGCCTCAAGACTTGCATGTGGCTTCTATTGGTGAGTGGCAATCCTCATAGCTCAACCTCCTTACGCTCTCTTAAAGCCTCTTACTTACTGTCTGAGTAGGATTTACTGCGACTATCGGGCAAGCTGGATCAGCTGCCTTTCCCTTCTTAACAGGAGCTATTGCATCAAAGGCGGGAGTAATCGTGCTCCAGCCTATAATGATCGGGCTTTTAGCAGGGTTACTTGTACTTTGGGTACTGATATCCAGGCTAAAGTAATTATTTGTACTACGTATAGGTTTATTGGGAATGGATGGCTTTGTCGGAAAGAAAAAGCCGATATCACTGGATAGAACAAGGTATCTTGATGTAAATAGACATAGATTGTAGTTATCTCTTGTGATTGTGCGTCAGTCTTTCATCCATTTCTTCGCATAGCTGGAATAGATGATTACTCTTTGCTTAGTTATCGCCCACCATATTCTAACGTCAGCTGTTTTACATTGTTATTGCTGTTCAATCACCTCGAGGACCCCAATACCCGGCTTCGAACCTATCCCGGAAACTACCCTGGGAATAGATAAGCGGTAGGCAAATAGGGGTGTCTTTGAAGCTGCCTGGGAGCGACGCAGTGACTTCGATATCTGTCTTTGCGCGGCACAGATCCAGCTAGTTGCATTTATGATCTTCGGCCAAGCATACTGAGCTGCAACTTTAATTGTACCGCAGGTGAAAGGATAGACACAACTGGAATATCCTTCACAAGTGATCATGGATGGTGACGTTTTATTGTTTCCGACCCTCTTTTCCTTGATCTGAAAGGTCAGCTGATAGTCGTCGCGTAACTATCTAACGTTATGACTTATCGTCGTGGCGACGAATTCGCCGGCGGCCACCATGTCGGGTCGGTTGAGCCGACTGACGAGACTCCACGGACTACTGTACCTCCTTAGCTCCAAGAGGTCCGGGAACTCGGCACCGTAGTCCCACTATCCCGGCAACTAACCGGCTCTAAGAGAACCCAGTAGCCTGTTCCCCTCCTCTGTCTGGACCTTCGGTTGTTAAGCCCCAGAGCCCTGACCGGCAGAGTCGCCTGGTCCTTCCATGTATGGCTAATGCGAGTGGAACACATGCTTGTCACCGATAGAGCCTCATCCCGGGAGCCATGCTCGTGGAATCCCTGCTCATCAGAAGGTTCGCCGTCGGCTCGCCTCCGCATTGAACAAGATGTACCCCAGAATTCACCCCGGACGTTGCCCAGCATGGCGATAAGACGGGGTGATGACTGCGTGAATGCAGTCACTGATTGACAGTCTGACTAACTAGAGTGTGTCCCTTGGCGGGCGGCAACGGAGTCTACTATCAGACCCAGGGTTTTCATGTAGATCTCGGTACTGTATGCTGCTGTCATAAAAGAGAGGACCGCCTGTTTGCAGACTCTGATAGCACACAATCCTGCCATAATTTCCCCGACCAGTTCGCTGTTCTGCTCTCCCTCGAGATCATCCCTCACGAATGACTACACGATCTCCTCAGCATTACACCAACATCCTCCTTAAACGGGAGCATCGGACCTTTATCCTCGCCTCCCGCCTCGATCTCAGAGCTTGATTTCTATCACCGATACACAATGACCGAAAAACACGAAACCCCTGACAACGCGTCTCTGGCTCCCTCGCAAGCGGCCGGCAAATCAGTCACCACGCACTTGCACGATGAACACCTCGTAAAGCGCTACAGTCCTCTATCCGTCATCGCCTTTGCGTTTACGACGACAAACTCGTGGGTCGCCTTTGGATCCGGCCTTGCTGTGCCTCTGGCATGCGGTGGTGGGCCAGGAATCATCTACGGCCTCATCGCAGGAGGCATCATCATGGCCACCATCAACACCGGCTTCGCAGAGCTGGCGTCTGCTTTTCCGTCTGCCGGCGGACAGTATCATATCGTGTACATGGTGTTCCCTCCATCGACGCGTCGTGTCGCCGCCTTCTTCACCGCCTGGATCTCCATCATATATATCATGGCTGCGCTGGCATCCTGCAACTTCTTCGTGGCCAGCTCGATCCTCGACTTGGTTGCTCTGTGGCACCCTTCGTACACGATCGAAGCGTGGCAAACATACTTGGTTCACATTCTGCTGTGTCTTATCGCGTTTGCTGCGACTTCGCGATTCCCTGCTGCTATCGGCCGCGTTGGCATCGCAATCTTCTGGCTTTCCCTGGTTGGCTTCATCACATCCATTGCCACCATCTTGGCAGTAAGTGATGGCAAACAGTCCGGTTCGAAGGTTTTCAAGGAGTACGAGAATGTTAGCGGCTGGTCTGACGGATGGGGAATGATCATCGGCATCACTGCCTGTCTATGGGCCTACTCAGGAGTCGACGGTCCCACGCATTTGGCCGAGGAGGTTCCCAATCCGAGTCGTAACGTCCCTATCGCCATCTTCCTCACCATCGGTCTCGGTATCACCACAGTCGTGGCTTGGACTATCGCCTTGATGTTCGCCATCAAGGACGTCGACGCGATAATTGAGTCGGCCGTCCCCATCTTGGAGGTGTATAACCAAACCTTGAACTCCAAGGTCGCGACGACCATTTGGAGTGTTTACTACATCGTCTTATTCTACGATATCGTTCTAAACCTTTTCATCTTCGCCGGACGCACCATTTGGTCTCTCTCAAGAGATGGCGGTATGCCGTTTTCTGGCTTTCTATCCCATCTCACTTGGGCTAGCCCTGTCAGAGCATCAGCCGTTATGCTTGTCTTGGAGATTGTTGTTGGAATTCTCTATGTGGCATCAACCACCGCTTACAGCAGCTTCATCAACCTTACACTCTTTGCACTCAATATCACAGTAGCTCTGCCCCAAGCAGCGCTGCTCTTCCGGGGACGTGGCTGTCTCCCGGAGCGAGCTTTCTCGCTTGGTAAGGCCGGGTACGCAGTCAACGCTGTTGCCACCATTTTCGTTGCATTTTTCTCCATCACGTTTTGTTTCCCAACGTTTATGCCTGTGGACTCGGGTTCCATGAACTATTTGATTGTGGTAATGGCGATTGGCTTAGTCTTTACGGCCTGTCTCTGGTTTGGCGGACTGCGCAAGACATTTACTGGGCCACAGATCAATATTGAGGAGGGATACTGAGATAGTTTAGCTTTCCGATAGATCAGCATACAAATGAGAAGCAGACTCTGTTGCATATATCTTCAATACCACCATGCAGCAAGCAATCACTACTCGGCAGTCACATTTGTACGTCCCTTGGCCAGACAACGATCTTCAAGAATGTCACTAACTAGACTCTCAATCGTAGACCCTGAAGATAACAGGTGGCACTTGAAGTATATTTCTCTCTGTAATCGTTCATTGTATAAATCATCTCGTTATGTGTACGCTCCTACTCTATCATCAGATCCCATCTACTCTACACCGTGAATCAACCACCTTGAACTCCCCGTAATCTCTTCCAATCGACTGTTCATAGCTTCATGACATATTTTCCCTCCAACTATTCGTAGTTTAGCGTTAGAGCAAAAGCCACGACAACAGTACGGGAAAGCTTACCTGACCCTTGGACATTTTCTGCATCAACGCCTCAATATCTTCAAGCTCAGCCCACTTCAGTTTCGGAACCACAACTCGCCTCTTCACAAACTCCAGGGCCTCAAGGATATCCGCTCTCGTGCCCACGGAGGAGCCTTTGACAGTCCAACCGTTGTCAATGGTCCACAGTGGATGGAAGAGAATCTTTGCATCCTCGGGGAGAATCGACACACACATCAAGGTGCCAAAGGGGCCCAGCATATCAAAAGCTTTTTGGTACGCAGCAGCAGCAGTGGCCGTCACAACCACCGCCTTGGCTCCTTTACCGTTCGTTAGATCCTTGACCTGCTTTCCAGCATCTTCACCTTGGGTAACGTCGACATAATGCTCTGCGCCCTGGGATTTGCAGTATCCCTCCTTCGAAGCTCCTGCATCAACGGCAATAACCCGGTATCCCATAGCATGTGCAAATGCGACAGCCAAAGCTCCTACGCCACCACCAGCTCCAGATACGACTAACCACTGTCCTGGGGTAAGGTGGCAGCCCTTGATAGCCTTGTAAGCAGTGACTCCTCCGCACAAGACGGGTGCAATCTCTTCGTCGGGTACATTGTCGAACGTGGCGGGAATGCGAGCTAGATATCTCAGCGGCACCAGAGTGTATTCTGCAAAGGTCCCGTCATACGCCTTGCCAGAGTGCAAAGCTTCAGCACAGCGCGTTTCGCCCTCGTTGCAGAGGTCAACGCACATATCGCAGACGCCGCAAATGTCTCTTAGCCACGCTACACCCACGCGCTGGCCGATCTGCACGGTCGGGTCTAAGAATGTGATATTCGAGCCTAATTCAGCGATCTTACCAACGCCCTCGTGGCCGAGAATATTGCCCACGGGTCCCATGTGGCCAAGGGCCATGCCCAGGTCAGAGCCGCAGAGGCTAGTTAGGGACAGACGGACAAGAACTTCATTGGGCCCGGGGACAGGACGAGGTAGATTTTGGATCGAGAATGTGGGTTTTGCGTTGGGTTCTTGCGGAGACTGCTTGACATTAGTATGATGATCATATGCTCGGATACGTTGTAGAGCACGCAAGTGAAACGCACTGTAAGAACGGCTACTTTATGAGTATTGGACGTCATGATGTTGGAATTGGGATGTTCGACTGGACTAAGATGGCGCGAAATTGAGGATATTCTGGTCGCAAAAGCTGACATTGAGTCTGAATCGAGCCGCTAAACAAACTTCTTGTTTGGAACAGCTGCCCTATAAGCAAACCGACACGAGGAAGAATACACCGATATCGCCTGATGATGAATGTGCCAAGGTTGTTCGCCTAACAATCGGACTCCTTCTTCTCTTAAGCTTCAAAGGATGAGCTCGGTGTGATCATCAACATCCTGATACGCCAAGTCTTTACTGGCCCGCCGGCCACGTCCGGTCCGGTCGCTTCAACATTCCAAACACGGAGAAGTGTGGGGAAATGGCCGGGGAATGGGGTCAAGATCCGTAATGACGGAATACAATTGCCTCCGTGGATTTGTGCTGGGTTAGGCTAATAGCATTGGCTTCTGAGATATATCATTACTTCTGAGGGAAGGCTATGGTGGTATACCAGGAGCGGGAGTGTATAAGTACTTGAGTGCAAAGTCCACGCTAGTGTCGGGTCATTACCCCGGTGCTCCTTATATTCACAGATCTACGAACGTAACAGGATAACTGGCCATACTTAGGGTTCGTGGCAATGAATTCTCTCTACTCGTTATATATCGTCCAAAACCGGCAGGATAAGATGGGAGAGGTGAGATGCACTGACTGCTAACTTCCGAAAAAGAACAGGTGACCAAAATGTACACCTTGATATTGAAAGAGCAAAGAGTCGCTATACATAGTAGCATCAATTCTTATCAGGACGTGAAACGATCACCTATTCAACCGCACAAACTATGAGTTTTTGGCAAATCTTTAACCCTATGTACACTTAAAGAACGCCAGTGGCAAACGATGTTTCTGTGACAGAAAAGCGGTTGCGAAAAGGACATCTCTTTAAGTAACAAAATGGGTAAAATAATCAAAGAAGAGGACGATGCAGCTTGACTATAAGCAAGAGAGTATCCAGCAAAACCTGAGCTGTTCAACAAATATGCGGAAGTAAGCTCGTTAGATCTGTCAGACTTGTGGTACCAGAGGATGTCTTAAACTGTAAGCGTAGCATCAACAACCCTACGACAGCTTACGGCGATATATCTCAGGACCTGGGATATGGATGCGCTTGGTGATTAGTATTACCCGCCATTTGATATATAAGTGAGGATGCTCCAAGATCTTAGACTCTCTAGACGAACCACGCAATGACTTTGCTCACATTTTAGAGAACCAAGAGAATTAAGCCAGTCTATTTCGTTGAACAGATGGAAAAACACTCTGATAAGACATGTTATTTGGTTCATCTCTGGCCTTCTACAACTGATCATGGCAGGTCAACATTTATTTCAAGGCACGAATCTCTTTACGACAGAAACGTGTTCAAAGATCGACGGCCCCAAGCGAACTCCGCCAATCTCGCGCACCTCCAGTCGAAATCTCATCGAGGTAAGTCTCAAGTTTGTCCTTCTTGTTGAAAGATGACTTATGGTATTTATCAGTAGGTTGTATTGCTACTAAGGCACCAAATTCTTAAGTAACATCACGAGGCCAATTCATATTATTAGCTTCGAAGCTCAGCGTAGAGTCACATTGGAACGCCAATAATAAAATCGATCATCAGAATTCGCTCGATCTATTGTCTATGTTTATTGAACGCTTGATTGTCATGCAATTGAGCTTTGGTCTTTCCACACGTTGAGGCTATCGTGGAAGCTGTCGTGTTGAAACCTTTCATTATGCTAATACCTTGGAACGTTCCACGCCCGCTCACATCACTCTTGGCATCATGGAGCTCCTGAAACCAGTGTTTGCAACGCTACCGATACCAAAAGAGGGCAGAACACGCATCATCCGCAATGGCGTAGCAAAACCAGTGAAACGGCGAACAACGCTCAGCCGCTCCCAGATTGCCATTTTCCCCTTGCGGCAGTGGATATCCAAGCCCAGCAGATGCATCGGAGTGCTCACTAGCTGAGACGCTGCAGGCATCAGCATCTGAGCCAGCTTCAGCCTCGACTCGTCCGAGTTGAAGATGGACGCGAAAGGAGTCACGGCGGCAAAGGGCATCTCAGCGAGCTTGGGAGCAATCATGGTCGGCATGTTGAACGAAGCAAAGATGGTCACAGCATCCCGAGCCGTATAAAGTGTATAGCTGAGTAAGGGCACGGGTGAGGCACTGAACATTCGTGCGACGTGTGCATCTTTGAAGATGCATAGCCCAGTGCTCACAGTTGTAGTGGCGAGGAACTTGGACGGAGTAGCACAGACAGATGACGGGTCGAGATCGTTGTTGATGGCATTGAACGAATCGAAGAGGTTTGCGGTCGCGTAGGTTCCGAAGTAGACGAGGAAGGGGATGAAGAGGGCGCCGAAGAAGGACTTGGGCTTAGAAGCCCACTTGCGGACAGAGGACATGGCGGAGGTACCGGTTGTGGCCTTGTTGAAGACGATTCTGCTCAGATATGGAGGTTAGATAACCTCGAAGATGACAGTGATGAATAAGAATAGACAAGTCCGAGAAACAAGACTATTTTGATCGTCTACTTGAGCGAAATACCACTCACTTATCGATTGCCGCAACCCACGGGGTAACCAGAGCAGATGCGACTGCCGCAGCCGCAAGGTCAACGGCGAAATACTCCCACGTGCAGCGCTGCTGCTCCTTGTAACTCATTACTTCAGCCATCTTGAAGCTTGCCTTGATCGTCACAGCTCGAGTAGTGATTACAGTGATTACAGAGATGAACCAGTGTGCAGCAGTGGTCCCGACTATGGCTTTTATATACAGTTTACAGACGTGGTTTCTGACTCCGTAATCTTCTAGAGCGAGCATGCGAGAGCAACACGCTGCGGAGTCTCAGTAGCCGGTCAGCATCGAAGGTCGATGCCGCGATAATCCGAGCATAGCACGGGGGTCTTACCCCAACAATTCCATAGGGAGGCTTGCTTCATCACGAAAACCGCCAGCTGAAGCTTGCCAATCGGGTGCCAAGACTGCTCACCTTGTGGGTCGTAGACCTGATGCTGTTGTCTTGCTTGGTAGAAACGGCGGCGACGCTAATCTCAAGGCCGTCTATTCTCGGGTTAGAAGTCTATTGACTCACCTAGGTGACCCTATTCTCCCCGGCCCATGACGAATTTCCCCCGCGGTTGACCGGGCAGAGATAAGGTACTATTACTTGGCGCACAACAGTAATATTAGGATACTCGGTTAGAGGCGGATTTTTGTTGAGGGAGTCAGAGATACATAATCAACAGTTTGGGGCCGTAGCTTCTAGGGAGAGATCCCACGTTTGACAGGGCAGCACAATAGTTTAGCTCTGCCGATGGTGCCCAGTCTTGTCCATGGTCAAGGCCCGGCCAGTTATTGGCCTTCTCCGCAAGGTTCAATAATTTGTATCCCCTTTCCTCCTCTCGGTGAGTTCACCTTGGGGCCCATACCCATGCCAAACTACCCCACGGGCTCGGCATAACCAACACTCGCCGGGCTAAACAACCCCAGGTTATTCATCAGGGGCACGGCAAGGCGCAGCTGTGTCCCCGAGCTTCAAATGTTTATCTAATCTGTTCCGCTTCCAAGTCACTGACCCCGTCATCTTTTTATACGTACAGAGTAGTATTTATTCATTTCATTGTGGTCTAGTTAGATGCCGTGCTTGTGTGTCTTAGTCACACCTGGAGACTTGCATCTTACAGCCGATTGTCGAACTTCCCTACTGTGCTTGAATACATTCTCACCGCCAAGTCATCCATCCAGGTCATTTTACTTAGCACTACTTACGTGATTCGGCTTTGAGCGGTACATACTCACCATAAACAAGAACGGCTAACCTAACTTAGACCGTCCACAACCCTGTAGCTGCCAGTGGGACTGCAGAACAGCATAATCCAACTGCAATGTGCATTCGACTGTAACAGGAATTATGAAATACTTCTTTGACTAATGATGAACCTCACCGTATTTATCAAGGTGGAAAGGGGGTTATTTGTGGAGAAAATTGCACCTTACGGTGAACCTCTGGCTCAGGTTCTTTGGGAGTCTGGGCGTTTTGAAGATGACTTTATCTTTTTCAAGTTCTTCAGCTTATGCCGTTATAGCCAAGTGAATCTCCAGCCAAGGTTTCTAACCGGTATTCGTGGTCTAAAAATCTAACCTTTTTCTTGCTTATATCTGAACGGTCGCTACCTAGAGCTTCCGTCGGCCTTCTTCTGGAAGCTGAGATCATGCATGTCGATATTCGGCCCAGCCTCGACCTGGAAGAAACTCTAACTTAACTTGGTATCTTCTAGTTTGGGCCTGTGATTGGGGTCAATTTAGGAATGCACTCATATGGGTATGGAGACGGGGTAAATACAGATGGTTAAGGCATGCAGCTTCTTCTCCTGTCGATACGTACCTTTAATGCATCTTGACTATCATGCTGCGCATCGCTATCTGCCCCAGGTGCTTGATCACCGGCATTGACTGGAGTGACAGGGATACTTTTGGGGCTTTTTAGAAGTTTGCTGAATCCGTTTGGCTAGCCTAATGCCACTATTGACCATCACTTAATGCATTAGATATAGAGATAGCTTAATGATGAAGCTATTGTCTCAAGCTCATCACACATAGAATAATGGATTTCCGTCTTGTTTTTCTTTTCCATATTACAGGATCAACAACGATCACGAGCTATACCGTCACAGGATACTCTGAGCCGTCATACTGTACTCTTGTCATTGGGTGACTGGAATGAGAGCGCTGAGCTCGGGGCGAAGGCCAACCTCTTGATTCTGTTACTCTTGAATCTTTCTAAAGAGCTTATGGACTAACGTTAGTATGTTCTCTATCTACTTGGATTCTTGGGGCTGGTTGAGACAATCACCACGCCGAGCTCGGCGAGCTGCTACACAAGGTCTCTTCTAAGTTAGTAAGTGCTGTATGCAATATGACTCCATGTATCACGTCTAAGTCTAAGTCCATACCCCAACGCTAACGTTTGTCTTATCGTGATTTCAATCTCGGGAGTTGTCGGGTGATGTACGCGGACACTGCCGGAACGTGTCATACCAAGTTGGGCGTCGAGAACAGCCCTCTCCCCTCATCGAAATCTCAGTGGCATTGTTTTAATCAAGTGCTGAAGGCTTGGGGTAATTATAGATTGATGATGTCAAATTCAGTGGTCCAGATAGTGGCTGACTTGTGAGCCAGCCAACTGTATGGTCAATAAGAAAGTGAGAAGGTTTTCTTATGGTGCAGCTTTGGGATTCAAATGGTTCCACGCCGTGTCATTAGTAAACACAATGGTCGAAGTCTTCGGGACCGGTTGGGATTAGGCGCAGTAGAAGAATGCAAGACTGACGAGCGACTGATAGACCTAGTTGGGTGATATTGCCGCTTGGCCCGTTTTATAATACAGTTAACCAGGTCTATAACGTTCTAGTATTATAACCCTAGCAGTTATATTATATATAAAAATACACCCTATAATTTTCACCTAATAACTATATTATAACCTAAACCCTATATTAGACTAACTAAAGATAGACTAACTAATATTAGACTAATAGCGCTTTAAGACTATATCGCTCTAAGACTAATAATAACCTTATATCTTATTACTCCTACTTATACCCTCTAAGTATATATA
>JADDON010000572.1:0-13523 GCA_017140175.1 Fusarium staphyleae | reverse complement strand
CCTTGGAGACAGAGTCCTTGGATACAGGCTCACAGGTGCCGACCTCAAAGTCGGAACACCAGGACTCGGCACAGGGGTCAGACGTGCAGTAGCCACGGAATTGGTTGGCTCCGCAGACGTAGTAGGCTCCGGAACCGGGACACTCGGCGCGCTTGACCACAGCTGGGCCGGCGCTGGCAAGGCTGGCCATGGCAGCGAGGGCAAAGGTGACGAAATGCATTATAACGTTTGAGGTGGAGAGTAAGAGACGACTGTGTTGTATAGACTGATTGAGGAAAAACGAATGTCGAAAGGGAATAGATATTCAGCTAAGTGAAATAAGAGAATAAAAAAGGAAACCGGACTTGTTGCTTTAAAGTATTGAAGAGATGCTGTGAGTGATGATGGGAAAGGTCTGACTATCGTGGGTATCATGGTTACTTATCTCTTATAGATGTTGAACCGCTCTATTCTATGCCTCTCTGCTCACGCCTACGATCTCTCATCCTCCACCTTGAAGCCATGGTGCTTGTTAGTGAAGCAGGCTATGGCCCTGACAGCCTGGAAGCCCTACGGCTGCTGACATTAGGATCGCGGGTTGTTAAAAATAGGGTGCAACTCCGCCCCCGCCATTCTCAAGCCTAATTATGGCTGGCGGGCTTTAAGCCGCAGCAGCTGCGCCCTCCAGCCCAGCCCTACCAACCTAGTTCCAGCCTTGTTAAGCTATCCTGTGATGCCTCTCAAGTTGGTGATTCGGGTCGTCGGACACTTGGTGCGAGGTAAGCTGATGTTGGCCAGATTTAGCACCAGACACGGCAGCCGAGAGCGCTCATCCAGGTTCAGCAGATGGTGTAGTTAATAATGATAGAATCTAACGTTAGAATCTACTACCAGCAAGGTCTACCTCCATAGAACCGTATCCCTACTATACAATAAGTCACCTAAACAAACAAAAAACCTCTGCAAAGAGCAGGTCAGTTACATCATTAAAATCGCCCAAGAGTAGTCAGCCCATCTCAAAACTTGTAAATCTGGTCCTTCCGGAACCCCAGCTGGTTCAAGATTCCAGGCGAATTCCTCTTCCCCACAAGGGAAGCTTCCATCGCCGGAGGACCACACACAAAAACCTTGGTGTCTTGCTGTGACGGCGATGGCACAGCCTCCTTGATCAGCTCCTTCTTCACGTAGCCCTTTCGGAACGGTGAGTTCTCCTTGGGGTGGCTGACGGTATAGATGGCCTTGAATCGGTCGGGAAACTCGTTGGTGAACTCGTCAAACTCCTTCTTTAGCAGCACATCCTCGTCGCTGTTGACGCCGAACACGAGCGTCATGGATGTCTTGTCGTCGGGGTTCCGAAGGATTCCCTGAGCAAGCTGGTATATCGGTGTGATACCTGCACCGCCCGCGATCAGGGTGACGTGGGAGTAGCTGTTGGGTTTCCAGCTGTAGCCCTTCAGAGGGGCCGCAAATAGTAGCTTGTCGCCTGGGTTCAGAGAATGCAGATGACCACTGGCCTTGCCATCGGGGTACTTCTTGACCAGAAGTTCCAGGTATCCTGGCTCATCTGACGAGATGCTGGTAAGCCGAGTGTTACACGGGAGCTCGAATTAGATCATGTATTTACCTGGGGCAGAGACAGGGGTATAAGGTCGGGGAACTGGGAGCCATCTTCCTTTGGGCCGCGAAATGGTCAGCAAGGCCGCTTACGTGCTATTAGCCAAGACTCTCCGTTCCTTCGGGTAGTTGAGGCTTACATGTGAGAGGAAGCCCGCTGATGGCCGTGTCTTGTGGGAGTTTGAAGCACAGGCGCTTGGTGTTGTGGTTCACCAGCTCAGAGCTATCGAGAGGCAGCGATACAAAGGCAGGGCCGCCCTTGAAGATCTTTGTCGGTGCATCTGACTCTGCAGAAGCATTTCCAAAAAGTATTCTGGCAAGGATGCCAGCTCCAATGCCACCTGCGGCTAGAGTTGCGATGATTGGAGCCGGGCGAGCTGAGCGTAAGATGGGAAGAGACATGATGCAGGGTGCCATTTGGACGACGGGCTTGATGAAATGGTTTGAGGTTCTCGCAGGGAATCTTTCACTTAAGTAGGTATATCTTGTTCATTCCATGGGTCTGCTGCCAAAGTGACCTGTCCCGGTCATCTTGCGGGTTTTCCGGACAAGTGCTGAATGTCCGGGACCCGACACATCATGAAACGGCCCCGGTCGCCGGCGACGTGTGGGGTCATATCAGTCGATAAATTCGGGTATTTGGGGGATAGCATATCGGTGCTTCATGATCTTCTATCCCGATTGCCCCATTGAGTGTATAATGCTTACAGGCCAAGCCTGAAGTCGGGCATTGCTAACGCCGACCCTCCGTCGAGTGCTTGGTGGAACCAGGGCTGATGATGCTCAAGCCTTCATGCACCGGACAATATGAGGCACAGGCGGGTCAGGGTGATGATGCGAGAAAGAATAAGCATGGTCTGATGGTGGAGTCGGAAGTCTATTATGACCGTCGCCGACAACACCCACCCGGCCACCATGCATCGTTACATCCAATATTCAGCATACATCTCATATAGACCATCTCCATGATACAATCCAAGCAACAAATATACGCTCATCATTATACAAACTTCCCAATCATCACGACGGCACCAGGCTCAACCGCTCATCCACCTCCTTCGCAACCTCGATCGACCGCGCCAACACATCCCTCTCGCCCTTCGACAGCTCGCTCGCGTCGAAGCCGGCCATGCAGCTCATGTCCTTCTTGCTCGCCCCCTTGTGCCACGTCTGGTCTATCATCCAATGTGTCGGCACCTCGAACTCGGTCTGATTGACGGCCTTGTTCTTAAGCAGGCCGCCGTTGTACCAGAGGAGCTTGTCGTTCTGGTCGACGTGCGCAATAACGAAGCTGCACACGCGGATCTCTTCTCTCTCGGGCTCTTCCTTGGGTGCATCGTCTCGCTTCGTCTTTCCTTCGCTGCTGCCCACGCTTTGTGTTTGATCTTGCTTTGACTTCTTCGCCTCTTCGGCGGCCTTGGCTTCAGCGGTTTCGTTGTCGTGAGGATCAGCCTCTTTTATCGCATCGGTCTCCGGCTCCTTGATTTCTTCCTTCTCTTTCTCGAGCTGCTCCACTTCCAGTTTCTTCTTCTCTTCTTCGGCCTTTTCGATCTCGGCCTTGGTAGGGCCCAGCCATCCAACAATGCCACCGTAGTGAGGTGAGAATGAGTACGTGGAACCTGTGGCCTCAAGGCCGATCCACCAGCTCTCCTTGTCGCCGTACGTGATCTTATAAGTCACGTCGTTCCGGACCTTATCTGAATTCTGCCATCCAATATGTAAAAGGCCAATTAAAACATCAAGCCGGGACTTGTCGAGTACAACGATGCCGGAGTCGCCTTCTTCCGAGTATCGCTCAGTCCATACCAATGACTTGTCAGTCTCTTGGCTGGGATGCTTGAGCTGTTCATGCCACCAGTCCTGGCGATCGGGAAATCCTCCTTTCCAGAGAAGGCGGTCGTGGAATAGCAGGACGCCTGTTTCCTTATACCGATCTTGGTGAAGTAGTTGCTGAGGGTCTTGTAGAAAGACAGCGTCGGCATCGAGTAGTATGACATTGTCGAAGCGACTTGCCAGTGCAGCAAACGGTTTGATAGCCCATCCTCCTTCCGCCAAGTTCAACGTGCTATCGTCGAATACAGTAAGAATGTCCAGCATTTCGATATCGACCCCATTGGACGCCGCTTGAATAGTCTCCCGTCCCGTCGGCGATAGGTCGTCATCTCCAGCATAGACAACTTGTATGGGCAATTTCGTCTGGTGGACACTCGTAAGGGATGCGATGAGATGGCAGGCGAATCGAAGCGTCTTCTCGCCCGTGGGTATGACAATTCCGGCTGGCGCCTTGGCAGAAGTCTCAGTGCTGGTCTCGTTGTACGCAATAGCGAGTCGATCATGGATGTCTACTAGTGGAGGTGAGAGGCCATGCTTCGGTTTCAGGTATGGAAACAGTGATTCGGCAACTTGTTCGACAAGCTCTGCTGTCTCTTCCCGCTGCTCCTGGCTTTCATCCTGCGCTGGCGATTGAACATGGCCCTCTAACTCCTGGATCCATGATCGAAGCAACTGCGCGCGCTGGCCCAGCTCTCCAAAGATTTCCTTGTATGGTTCATGTAGCGGGTAATCGAGGAAATATTGCGCGGCCAACCTAACGGTTTCAAGGTTCTGCAGAGTCGGTATGGCGGGCCGGCCGGGGCTATTGTGCTGGGTATCTATTGAGGGCGAAGAGAAAGACAAGTCCCGATAACGAAAGGCAAAGACGACGAGAAGCCATATGAATGCGATGGCTGCTGTGATCTGAATTGACTGCGCATTGAAGCGCAAGTAGGCGGGCACTCGAATCATGGCGGAGGGCATCAGGTGCGAATAGCAACATTTGAGAGAATAAACATGACCGCACGAGACAAACGCAGCCTACCAAGTTGGTCTAACATCTCGTCTTGCGCGTCACTTCTGGGGCTCATGAGTATGCATGGAAAAGCGACAGACGCTATCGAAGTTTGGACCGGGATAACTTACGAGAGAGTGAAGAGACCCACTGGAATGACTGACGAGATGACTGAAATAACTACGCCAAGATACTCCATACGAAGTAGACTACGTAACGTTAACGTTAGTCGTTAGTGCAGATGGATGGTCTTGGCCCAAGTTAACATGCAATCCCATCCCATTGTCAAAACTGACTTGTTGGCTCTTGTGCTAACAAGGCTCTGTTCTATTCTCCTATGTCAAGGACTGATATCATCTTGACTTCAACTTGATCACGCTTAGTTGTTACTCCCTCTACGAAATGCAGCCAACACGATGTTTCAAGGGCATGATTTACTTCGCCCACATTCCCGAAGTTCGGAAGCCGCGACAACAGAGCGTCGAATTACGACGCCATCTTGTTTGGCCATTCCAAAGACGCGCGTCGTAGGCTTCCAATGAGACAACTTGTGGCAGATAGCAAGCAGTGCATTACAGTTTGCCCCTGAGTACGAGAGGTCTCGTCCATACAAGCAGTTCTTCTTGACCTTATTAGGGTTTGCACTGACGTAGATTCCAAACCCTGCTCTTCGTCTTGACGTTAACTTAGTTATGTGTTTGCTTGAGATGCCGGCAAACCTACAACAGTGACATGAGGATCACCAAGATATTGCAATGTCTATATTCTAAAAGCATCGTCTCTACTTCTCTTTGATTCAAAATGCGTCTTGGCTTGAAACTTATCGTTAGTTGCGAATATGTTCTTGGTTCTCAGAAAGCCAAGGCCCAGCGCACAATAGGCAGCCCCGCCCCACTGATAGCAGAGCCTCAGTGGTTAATGTCGCCTCACCTCACTTGATCTCAGCATCAACTACAGCTGGCAACCAAGACATCCAAGCGCTGCTCGATATCATATACGGACAGTTCTTTTCCTTCGGATTACCATGCCCAACGATGTTGACAAATCCCTTCTCGATCGCCTCCAAGCCCTGAGGGGCGAGAGCGCAACACCAGAGAAGCCAGCAGCAACGCAGTAAAGTCCATCAGTAACAGCATATCAGCAGATGCTAACTTCATAAAAGCATAAACGTAGATTTAATTGAGAGGAAGAAAACCCCAACACGAGAGGATGCTCTGGCAGACCGTCTCAAGTCTCTACGAAACAAAGATGATGCCTCATCATCAGCACCCAAGGCTTCACCCCGGGCGGTTAGGTCATCCCAGCCAGCGCCCGCAACGCATCCAACTCCAAGCCCTCTAGCTGAAAGGGCAACCAAGAGTGAGCCGCGCAGGTTCGAAGATGAAGATGTCGATGCCATGTTCCAGACAGATGATCAGACCCTGGAGGAGCTTCTCGGCGATGTAAAGCCCGACGAAGGCTTCCAAGCGGAGCCAGACGATGCCCAAGTCAAGGCTTTACTAGAAGAGCTCGCCAGTTCTGTGCCTCAAGATACAGAAGGAGACAAGGACAGGGAAGACTCAGATGACTCGGACGGCGAGGTTATGAACCGGGACGTGGATGAAGTCATCGCCCGGTTCCGCGACGAGGCAGAGCTAGAAGCATCCCTAAACAAGGACAAGCCTTCGGACGCAGAATCAGAGGCCGAAGACAATGACCAACCAGCTAAGGATACCTCATCCAAAGACTCAGAATTAACCCTCCCCGACGTCCCCTCCAACCTCGACGACATCCCTTCTACGTCCGCCCGTGCAGGAAGCGCCGACATAGACGACATAACCGCCCGCCTCGCCGCCCTACGCGCCCCCTCCGCCGAGGCCTCTTTCTCCCTCCCTGACGTCCCGACGTCCAAGCCCTCAGGCAAACCCGTGAACCGCCTCACCTCACGCACAAACTACACCGACGACGACGTCGACAGCTGGTGCACCGTGTGTCTTGAGGACGCCACCTTGCGCTGCCTCGGTTGCGACGACGACGTCTACTGCACCCGGTGCTGGCGTGAGATGCATGTCGGGCCCAGAGCTGGCTTTGATGAGCTGAGTCACAAGGCTGTTCAGTTCACGAAGGATAAAAAGAAGAAAGAGGAAAAGAGAAAGGTGGCGCTTGGGGCATAATGTTTTCCATTTCAAATCAATCTGCGAAAGCCCTTGCTACTTCGAATCTTTCCCTCCCAGACTCACCAAATAAGCCGCGCTGTGTAAAGACAGATACCCAAACATGCCAGACCGCGTTCAACTCCAATTCATTGTATTGCTACCAGGTTCACAAGCACAAAAGCACATAAACAAAGCTGCCACTTCAATCCATCTCATATACTCAGCCGTCCTGCTTCGTGGCTCAATCAAGCCGCTGTAGATTGCGATCCATTACCAGCATTGCTTGTCGAGTTGTTTCCAGAGCCACCGACCTTGCCTCTTACGTCCTCCCATGTCGCACCGAATCGTCTGCCCGTAGAAGCGAGTAAGCTCTCCTCTTCATCCGCCTCGGCCTCCTCATCCATCTGGGAGAGGTTGACTCTGGGCGCGCGGAGAAGAGCCGTGACGAAAACAACGAGGAAGACAGCCAGGAAAGCAAACTGGGCACAGAAATCAATGAGACCAAAGAAGGGCCATGTGATGGCGATCCGGTTCAGGAAGGTCGACATCATTGAAGGGGTGCAAACGTCCTTGGCATGCTTGAGTTTGGAGACTTCAGAACACGACTGGATCATGTCTGAGTGGCGAGAGCAGTTTGGCTGCGCTCCGGGAAAATCAGGCTCATTGGTGCAGATCGTCTGTGTTCCGTAGATGGAGTACTGGGGGGCAACCATCATAGCGATGCCGTAGTTGGTGGCTAGGATGATAAGGCCCAGCATAACAGTGGCGATGAGTAGGGCCTGGGGAGCAGTTCTTCCCTTGCGGATCTGGAAGATGCGAACCCAAAGGAATCGAATGCCGACGGTTGCAATACCAGAGATGGTGCTGCTGAAAAAGAAGAGTACCAGCAAAGCCATCAGGATATAGTCGACAGGGAACGCTTTAGCGGCCTTGACAAAGATAAAGTTAATGGGCTGGAAGATATGAATTTGGCCCAGGATATATCCGCATTTCTGCTTGCAGATCGAGTTCTTTGCCTTGTCGATACCTGTGATAAACATCGACACCCAAATGACGACGGAGAGGAGAAGCAGTAGAATACCACCAATCATCTTGATGGGGCGGAAGACGGCGCAGACCTTGAGCCATGTCCGGTAGATTTTGCTATGACCCTCTCCCTGAGCCTCAGCTGCCAGTCTCTCGCGTCGAACAAGAGTCTGCTCCTCTCTGACCAGAGCATCGAGCTCCCGTCGGTCCTTGCGGGACATTTCCTCCTGGCGACCAGCATTGCGCATCTCAATCTGTCGCTGACGTTCACGGTTCTGTTCGAGTTGCGACGCCGTGTTTTCGGAGAGTTGGGGTGCCGAGATGGCCGGCGCGGACTTGATGAAGGAGATGGGAAGGAGAGCTAAACCTGCACCGGTGTAGATAGCGTACAGGAAGGTACCCAGAGTCAGGAGCAGACCCAGAGCAAAGGTTAGTGCCTTTTCACCATGGTTCTGGGCAATTAGCTTCTTGAAATAGTCAAGATCCCAATGGGATTGGGAGCTGTCGCCAGCCGCAGGAACAAAGAATCCCAGAAGGAAGAGAACCACGACGAAGGCAACGAAGAAGAGAGTGTACTTGGCGGCGGCAAAGAAGCGGCTGCTCAAGGTGCGACCCTCCTCCTCCACCTCAATCTCATCGTATTCTTCATGCCAAAAGTAGGCGAAGGGAATAACGATCAGGCAAAGCAGAGCATCGAAGCTGTAGAGGCTGTAGTAGACGATCTTGAGGGTGAGGAGAATGCTGTCGACGCGTTCGGGAGTAGCCCAATCCTTTTTGGCTCCATGAGTCGCTGAGTTTGTTGCGGAGATCAGGGCGATGTCGACGGGAAGAAGCAGGACGGTTGCGAGCAAGGACGTTAAGCTGACGATGGCGACGATGCTGACGATAGCGGAACGTTCACGGGGAGCCTGCCAGGTGAAGGCTGTGATAACAGCGGCAACGAGGCAGAGAGCGACGGCGATGGCGTAGGCGACCCAGATAAGATTGGTCTGCACGAGGCCTGCGCTGGCCATGATCGCGGCGGTTGGTATTTAGAGCACTTGGAGTAAATGAAGATCAACAGGACGAATCTGCGGGAAGAAATGATGCCGAAAGATCGAGTCGATCCAGGGCTTGCTTGTTGGTATTGGCTTGTTTTGGCAGATCCGAGGGCCTGAGGAATAGCCCGACAAGAAGCACGGGCTGATGATACAGTGTCGATAGTGACGTCGACAAGTAACAGGCGACAAAGCCTATCAAGCTGTGCAGCGCTTTTGATGAAAAAGCAAGCGAGCTTTATAAGGGAAAAAAACAGGAATTCCCATGCATCCTTGATTGAGCTTGTTTAGAAAAGGCCGAGCTCCAAAGCTCGAGGTGTCGGATATTTTGTGACGCAATTGGTACGCTAGCGTCGCCTGCGGAACAACCCATGATGTCTTGCAGCCACCCCCAGATCTTGATAATTACATTCCATCTGCTCGCTGTTGATTTGTCAGGGCGCCTTGCTACTGGCGTGGTCTTAGTGGCCTACCGGGGAGCGGCTTAACGGTTTTCCGTGCTGTATGTCAAGCTCTACCTAAGTTACCTCTTTTGGGCAAACCTTCAATACAGCACAATCGCGACAACCACCACGATAATCAATAGCTTCAGAACGGTCTTACTTGTCCGCGGAAGAATGGTCTTGCGGACATGCAGGCCTATACCGAGCTTGCGGCTCCCTCAGCCGTGACACACTCCTTGACCCTCTCCCTCACATCCTCTTCAGCTACGAATCTCGTTGTCGCAAAGGGCTCCTTGCTTCAAATCTTCTCCACAAAGGCCATATCCGCCGAAGTCGACGCTCAGAACCAGTCCTCACAAGCGCCCAAGTCCGAGCCCGAGTTTGATCACCGCGCAAACGACGACGATGGGCTCGAGTCCTCATTCCTTGGTGGCGGCGAGTCGATGCTGGTCCGAACCGATCGCACGAATAATACCAAGCTAGTGCTGGTCGCAGAGTTCCCCCTCGCCGGCACCATCATTGGTCTGGCCAAGATCAAGTCGAAGCAGACAAAATCTGGAGGCGAGGCTCTGCTGTTGGCATACAAGGCTGCCAAGATGTGCCTATCTGAGTGGAATCCCGAAAAGAACACGCTCGACACCATCTCGATTCACTATTATGAAAAGGATGAGCTTCACGGCGCACCTTGGGAGGTTGCCTTTGATGAGTACGTGAGTTACCTCGAGGCCGATCCGGGCAGCAGATGCGCCGCCTTCCAGTTCGGTTCGCGTAATCTCGCTATCCTCCCGTTCCGACAAGCGGAAGAGGACTTGGAGATGGATGATTGGGATGAGGATCTTGACGGACCGCGGCCCGTCAAGGAGCCCACCGCAGTCGCCAATGGAGATAGCGACAGCCTAGAAGCAGCGTATACACCGTCTTTTGTCCTCCGTCTCCCACTGCTTGATCCCAGCCTCCTTCATCCCGTGCACTTCGCCTTCCTGCATGAGTATAGAGAGCCTACCTTTGGCATCCTGTCGTCCAGCCAGGAACGTGCCCGTTCTCTAGGCCAGAAAGACCATTTATCCTACAAGGTCTTCACCCTGGATCTACAGCAGCGCGCCTCTACAACCATTCTCTCTGTTACCGACCTCCCTCGAGACCTTTACAAAATCGTCCCGCTGCCAGCGCCCGTCGGTGGTGCGTTGTTGGTCGGAGAGAATGAGCTGATACACGTGGATCAATCGGGCAAAGCCAATGGTGTCGCTGTCAACTCGATGGCTCAACAAATGACGTCTTTTAGCTTGACGGACCAGGGGGATCTGAACCTCCGGTTGGAGCATTGTGTTATTGAACAGCTATATATCGAAAACGGAGAGCTGCTTTTAATTCTCAACGATGGCCGACTCGGCATCGTGTCATTCCGTATCGACGGCCGAACAGTGTCTGGACTGAGCATCAAAATGGTTCCGATGGAAAACGGCGGCAATTTGATCAAGAGCCGTGTATCAACGGCCACTAAACTGAGTAAGAATGCTTTCTTTGTTGGCAGCGAGACTGGTGATTCTGTTGTCTTGGGGTGGTCAAGAAAGATGGGACAGGAAAAGCGCCGCAAGACGCGACTGGTCGATGCAGATCTTGCGCTTGATGTGGACGACCTGGATTTGGAGGACGAGGACGACGAAGATGATGATCTATACGGCACTGGGTCTGCAGCCGCGAAGCCAGCTCAGGCCCTCAATGGCTCGGGCAAGTCTGGCGAGTTGAGTTTCCGTATTCATGATACCCTACTCAGCATCGCCCCTATCAAGGACTTGACCTGTGGCAAAGCAGCTTTCCATCCCGACAGTGAAGAGGCAACTCTATCCAAGGGTGTCATGTCTGATCTACAGCTCGCATGCGTTGTTGGGCGTGGAAATGCCGCAGCACTCGCTGTCCTCAACCGACAAATCCAACCCAAGATCATCGGTCGATTCGAGTTTCCCGAGGCGCGGGGCTTCTGGACCATGTGTGTCAAGAAACCTATTTCCAAGGCACTGGGGGCAAACGTCGGTGTCGGTAACGACTACGAGACGTTTGGTCAGCACGATAAGTACATGATTGTGGCCAAGGTAGATCTAGACGGCTACGAGACGTCGGATGTCTATGCGCTCACTGGTGCGGGATTCGAGACTTTGAAAGAGACTGAGTTCGACCCAGCCGCTGGCTTCACTGTGGAAGCTGGAACGATGGGTAAACAGATGAGAATTATCCAAGTCCTGAAGTCTGAAGTACGATCTTATGACGGAGGTGAGTTTGGAGCCTATTGGATATGTTCGTACAAATGCTTACGCGCAAAGCAGATCTCGGTCTGACTCAGATTCTACCGATGCTTGACGAAGAGACTGGCGCAGAACCAAGAGTCCTTGGTGCAAGTATTGCAGATCCCTATCTTCTGCTCATCCGCGACGACAGCAGTGTATTGATAGCGCAGATCGACAGCAATAATGAGCTGGAGGAAGTGGAAAAGGCCGATGCCAGTCTCCAAAATACGAAATGGCACGCAGGGTGCTTGTACACAGATACGAAAGGCGTCTTTCAGCCAAGTGCCGGCGACAAGGGCGCAGAGACTGAGAGGATTATGATGTTTCTGCTTAGCTCAACGGGAGCTCTACATGTAAGTCGGAGTACCCCTCTTCAGGTTTATAATACTGAGTGCTACAGGTCTATGCCCTTCCCGATCTCTCAAAGCCAGTCTATGTCGCCGAGGGGCTGTCCTACGTACCTCCTCACCTCTCGGCCGACTATACTCTCCGTCGAGGTTTGGCGAAGGAGACTCTCCGCGAGATCCTTGTGGCAGACCTTGGGGACACTGTAACCCAGTCACCACACCTCATTGTAAGCCTACTAATAACATGTCCGATGTACAATACTCACACATGCAGCTCCGAAATCAAACCGACGACATCACCATCTATGAACCTCTGCGATATCAACGAAGGGGCGCTGAAGCTACGCTCTCGGCCACTCTTGCTTTCAAGAAAGCATCCAACATAACGCTGGCCACAACCCCCGTTGAAGCAGCGCAGGACGACACCGTACAGCAGCCACGTTTCGTACCTTTACGACCATGCGCCAATATCAACGGCTACAGCACTGTGTTCCTCCCCGGCCCGTCGCCAAGCTTCATCATCAAGTCCAGTAAGAGTATTCCTCGTGTCATTGGGCTCCAAGGTCTTGGCGTCCGCGGTATGGCCACGTTCCATACTGAGGGCTGTGATCGCGGCTTCATCTACGCAGACGACGAAGGCATTGCGCGTGTTACGCAACTCCCAGCGGATACCAACTTTACCGAGCTGGGCGTCTCCGTCAAGAAGGTGCCCTTGAACAGCGATGTCTGCGGGATTGCTTACCACCAGCCAACCGGGACGTATATCGCTGGCTGCACGACAAATGAACCCTTCGAGCTACCGAAAGACGATGACTACCACAAAGAATGGGCGAGGGAGACACTCACGTTCCCGCCCACCATGCCCCGCGGTATCCTCAAGCTCATAAGCCCTATCAGCTGGACGGTGATCCACGATCTCGAACTCGAGTCGTGCGAGTCCATCGAGTGCATGAAGACACTACACCTAGAAGTCTCGGAAGACACAAAGGAGCGCCGCTTCCTCTTGGCGGTAGGCACCGCCCTCTCTAAAGGTGAAGATCTCCCGATCCGCGGCCGTGTGCACGTGTTTGACATCGTCACCGTCATCCCCGAGCCCGGCAAGCCCGAGACCAACAAACGCCTCAAGGCCATCGCCCGTGAGGACATCCCCCGGGGCGGTGTGACAGCCATCTCGGAGATTGGCACGCAGGGCCTCATGCTCGTCGCCCAGGGCCAAAAGTGCATGGTCCGCGGCCTCAAAGAGGATGGTTCCCTGTTGCCTGTGGCCTTCCTCGACATGAACTGCCACGTCTCAAGCGCGCGCGAGCTTCCGAGGACGGGCCTGTGTCTCATGGCCGATGCCTTCAAGGGTGTCTGGTTCGCAGGATACACCGAGGAGCCATATACCTTCAAGGTCCTAGGCAAGAGCAGCGGCAGGCTGCCGCTCCTGGTGGCAGATTTCCTACCCGACGGCACGGATCTGGCCATTGTTGCTGTAGACGCTGATGGCGACTTGCACGTTCTCGACTTTAACCCCGAGCGTAAGACTGCCCCCCTTTTTCTCAAGATTAAGGCGAATGCTAACCATATCTTGTAGACCCCAAATCCATCGAAGGCATGCTACTACTCCATCGAACATCATTCTCCGTCTCCCCCAACCCCCCAACATCAACACTTCTCCTCCCCCGTACCACACCTCCATCCCATCCCTCCCCCGACCCTTCTCACATCCTCCTCTTCGCCTCATCATCGGGCCATCTCTCCACCCCCGTCCCCGCCGCCGAGACAGCCTACCGCCGCCTCCTCTCCGTCACGCACCAGCTCCTCCCGGCCCTCGTCCCCCCCGGCCGCCTC
>JADDON010000571.1:0-24413 GCA_017140175.1 Fusarium staphyleae | reverse complement strand
GTTGTCAGGTTGGAGGTTGGGCGGTGGTGGCTGTCTGGGAACGTGCTGGTGGAGATTCTGACGGTGCCGTAGGCTAAAGAGGTACTTTACGGGAGCAGCTGTCACGAGCTGAGACATGAGTACTCTGCTAACCCACCTCAGCCCGGAGCCGTGGTTGATTCCGGCGCTGGTGAGCGCTGTCAATTTACTGTAATAATTCCAGGGGAACGCTACGGGGTCTCGGGGAAGATGTCGTCACAAGCTCTCAGAGCTTTACAATAATTATCCAACGTCTAGAAACTCCACTGAGAATATGAGATGATGCCCAACTGGGGAGTTGCTGGTGGGATTTGACAATTGGACATATGGTATATCACGACGAACGTATGAAACAGCCAAGGAGCAAGTTTGCTTGCACGGGTGTTTGCTTGATTGTGGTATGCTTCGTTACTTTTCACGTGTCACTACATGTCCTTTCAGCTTCGACCTTGCGAGAACCAGAGGAGACATTACATTACAGGGTACGGACAGGAACAGGCAGGTTTGGCACGAAATACACGACATTGCAGTTAAAAAAACAAGTCAATTTGCTCCTGATAGTAAATTCAGACTGATCTACTTAGACTTACCCATTTGGTGGTTCAAATTTCGCTACCTGGGCAACCCTTGGTCAACCCAGGACGCACGCAGCCGCATAAAAAAAAATCACGAATCCCTTGCCATTCTTAATAAGTCAGAGCTTTTTTCCATCGCGTCCGATGCTATAACAAGGTCGGTGTGTCGAACGCCCATTTCATGATGCCAACCTCCCCTCGCCCCAGAACCGCTTAAGCCGCCCCGAAGAGTGGAGGGTTTTGAGGTCCGGAGAGGCGGCATCTGCATCATATTAGGCACGCGGTTCTCATCATCTGAAAGAGAAACGTTAGTAAGGGCTGGCTGAAGGAGGTGGTGCGTTGGGATGTGCTCACGTTTATTTGAATGGAAGGGTCATGAAGAGAAAAGGAAAAGAAAAGGAGAAGAAGCGCGACCCGCGTGCGGATTTTAAAGGAATTGCTCGTTGGCGGAGATAGTGGGGCGTCCACACGCGGTAGATCTTCGGCCGCTTTTCTTTCACCTCACCTTCGATATTACACCGATCATCCATAAATCGTAGGAACCGATTGGAATTATGTACTGTTGGTTTCAGGTGGAATGGAACTAATCTCATAAGTATATATGCCTTGTCTCTTATCCCATGAGGCCACATCCAATAAAGCGAGACGTCGTGTATTATGGCATCGGTGAAGCTACCCCGAAATCCTTTACAAAACATTGAAGCATTTGAAAGCCACCTGGTGCGCGACAATGCAGTTCGTTATATTCTGAATTAGATGAATCGACATCATGGTATATCCTAAATTTCAAAATAGCCGATCACCTGAAGCTTCCGGCCTAACTATAACGCTATGTACTCACCGGTGTATTAACTCTGCAAAAGGGTTTCCCATGAACAGGCGAGATTTAGATATATACTCCGTACATAAGCCATCTCAAAAACCCCGATATTTCATTTCTTCCCGAAACTCTTTGAAATAGCGAGTCTAAGATGCAGAAAAACGATACTGGCCTAGTCAAAGAAACTCATGTTCTTTGCAACTTAGATACGATTATAGGCCTCATGTAGATCAAACCCCACGAAGTCATCCCCGTAGAACTTGGGACAGAATTCCTGCCCATGTGCCCTAGCCGCCTTACGCCAAGCGGCTATAGTCTCATCACTCAACTCAAGGTCTGAATTTCCAGCAAATACTAGACAAGCGGCCTCCTCTTTGAGCCCCGTATGAAAGCTGAGTCCCGTTCGCGGGGCGAACATGGCGTTGCCAAAGACAATTTTGCAAAGCTCTAGTTGAGGCATCAGGCTTGCACAGCGCCCTGCAGCAAGGAAAAAGGGCTCGATGAGAGAATAATCGGGGCAGTCGCGGTATTGTCGATTGAACCCCTCACCTGGAATGCTGCTCCCGAGACGTTTTGATGCCGTAGGAGGAGGGCCGCTGCCGGGTCTTTGCTTGACGAGCCATTCTCCCGAGGGCAGAATAATATCTGGATAGAGGACTAATGATCTCAGGGTCGGCCAGTTGGGCAAATAGTTTGGATCCCGAGCTCCTGGGTAGAGGACTGTAGAGTCTATACTGGCGGATAGTGAAAAGTCTTGGAGCCCATCTCTTTGCAAAAAGTGGTGAAAGGCATTGCTCAAGCTATCTCCCCGAGCTTCGGATATAACCATACTAGGAGGCCGGAAAGCTTGGTCTCTTGGTAGGTCTCTGAAGAAGTCGAGACTGAAATATCGGAGGGTCATTGGTAACTTGCTAAGCACGCTGGCAAGATCTAGAGAATTGGGGTTGGTCAACAACCGTGGTAGAAGTAGTGAATTTGTTCATAACTGTTTAAAATCTCGATGCAGACGCTCTTACCGCTTCGGTGCCGTGCTCTCAGCTCATAGTCGAGCTTCTCTTCGTCGCTAAGCTCCCACATTGCGGCGTTTAATCGAGTCATTTTGCTTGCCATGAGGCAAACTGAGCTCGACGCAAACACCAGACTATGAGAGACTAGATGGACGTAAAAGTCACTTATCATAGGTAGCTGGGGGAGATTGGCTGCCCAGTCTACCGAGAATTCGAGAAATGTGATCGGTAGTCCATGAGCAACTTCTTCGGTATCGTCCGGGCTGGTATAATCATCCGGGTAATTGAGGAAGTCACCAAAATTCATGGGCATGGGTATTTCAAAATCGACTTGTATGGAGGGCTCTTTTTCGAGCGGTATCCTCGAAAGGACGTCAAAAAGCTGCCGTATTGTCCTGCGGAACACAGCCTGATCATCCCAGTCTTCATCGTTGGTCGACACAGCCTCGTGAGCAGGGAAGTTGAATTTGCACTCAACCTGACGGAGATAGGAAAGCCGAGCCGGTGTGAGAAATCCAATGGTTTCTGCTTCTGCAAGTCTCATGGGCGTCAACGTGAGTTTGCGAAACACGAGCCGCTCGACTTGTTGTTGCCATTGGCGAGATATGCACGCGTACGACGTAAGACGTGGGCGGATGTTTGCGTGCGATGCGCAACATACGCGGGGGTTGTACAGGTATGAAACGATTTCGCGAATGATTTCGGGTGCAAGGCTGCCCATGATACGTATGTTAGGCCATTGGCTGTCTGGTGCGTGGTTGAGTGTTATAGGCGATGAAGAGGTAGTCTAGAACGTTAGTCAAAGGTGATGATAAATATTGAAAAGAAATGAGATGTCACAAAGAGTATTCGTAAGCAACCAGGATTAGTTAACGTGGAACTGGGCCACAGATTGCCTCGTTATAATCAACTGATCGACTATCATATTGTATCCTCACCGCCAGCTCATACAAATATGAGTCATTCTGCCTTGAACCTTGATTATCTTTGGAATATCTGCGTCACAAGTTGAGATATGTACCTGTCGGTCTCGATCTTCACGATAAACGCCATATTCTACAACTATATTTAAGTCCAAGTTGATTTTTTGGATTCTCGAAGAGAATGTTGACATTATTTTCTCATCATCATGCAGGGAATGAATCTTCCGAAAGGATTGCAGTTTATATCAAATGGATTTAAGTATTGCATTAATCTCATCGAGTTGTTGACATGAATGGTAGCAGCCTGGCTAACGCTGAGTACCTTGAGTAGAAGCCTCGGAATACATCACAGCAGAGTGCATGCAGAAGATGGACTTACACAACCACCAAGCTGGTTTTATGCATAGAATTTAGTGCTCTAGTCAGTGCTTCCTTGAAAATGATTCGCCAAAGTAGGCTAAATATGCAGTCAAGTCAGCGTGGCTCATCTTTATGTCCAATCTCCATCCCGTCTGGCGCTTACCACCCCGTGCTGGCATTAACCGACTCCTTAGAAGACGAACTCTTTGGCTCAATACGAAAGTCTTCTAGAAGTAGTATAATACTTTAAAGCAAGTCGAAATTGTTTAATGGTGTCTGGGAACTGCACATTCTCTTCTCCATACGAGCCAATCACGTCCTGTTCAGGGTTGGCGTAGTTCATGTAGATGTACGATGAATGATTGTCCAGCGACGTAGAATACGCCCTCAATTGCTCAATAACCCCCGCTAGTTTATTCTCAAGTACGCCTTGGTACGATGAGTTCTCTGGTAGCAGAGTACCCCTTGTCTCGAAAAGTATCGAGCTGACTGGTAGGTTCTTGTCCAAGCCCATAATATTGCCCCCGGGGTTAGCTGAGGCAACCATCTTGGGTAAAGGCTGGAAGACGAAGTTTACTGATGCCGGAATTCCCGAACCGGCAAGATCATCTTTGAGGTTCTCAAGTAGCTTCGCTGCTGTGCTCATTATTTCGGAAGTCGCTTGCACCGATAGCGTGTGGGATACGTAATAGGAGCCACCCGTGACACCGTGTCGGCGATGCTTGATGCAAGTTTGCTCACAGGCTGTTATGCCCTCGTGTCTCTAGTGAGAGGAATTGTTTGAAATCGTGTAAAAGCAGAAGAGTTGATATTACCGTCTGTGCTGACGGCCATGACCATGATGGAGAGAACGCCAGTATCTGATCGATACACAACGAACTCGTAGTCAGGGCTACCCGACCCTATTGAGTTAACGTAGCCCACGAACTGATCTGTCACTTCTTTCAGGTGGCTCCAGGCCGTAGAAAGCACGCTACCGTAGGCTCCCTTTGGCGGGACGGTAAATGTGCGCATGTCAAAGCGAATGACAATGCCCAGATTACTGCCTCCGCCTTTGAGGGCCTTGAAGAGGTCAAGGTTTACTGTGGTATTAGCACTGACAACTGAGCCATCTGCTAGGACTACTTCATAGTTGATGACATTGTCGCATGATATCCCCCAAAGCTGGAGGTGGTAGGATGCACCGCCCGAAACAAGCAGGCCACCGGCGCCAACATGACCAGATCGGCCGCCAGACCGCACGGCGATGTCCCAGTTTCCAGCGCCACTAACACCATTCAGAGCTTTCACAGCCGAGGAGACCTGCTCGGTTGAACCAGGTTGGATGATGTAACTAGGATAAAGCAGCCGGTTGCCTGTAGCGTAGTACGTCGAGACACTCTCATTGTAGGCATTGTTTGAAGGGAAGACCAAGATATCCTGGAGCCCGGCCGCGAGAAGAGCATTGCACTACAGCGAGAACGAGTGAGTAGAGAAAGAGGGTGGTGATCGATGACAGAAGAAATCACTTACGCCTTTGAAGCCACTTCGAGTTGCGTTATTGGCAAACACGTGTGTAGGAAGAGATACTGCGACCACGCCGAGGTAAAATGAGAGGATCATATCGGTAGCGGTAAGAGAGCGGGAGAGAGTACGTGCTATATTCCATACACGGGCTACATGAAGCATGTATAGCGGGTGAGGCCGCTGCCTTTATTTGAAACTTGAAAGGAACCGTTGGCGTACCCTCGTCTTTTCTCATTATTGAACCTATAACCTTGTGATCTCCTACGTAGTATGAGCATGCAGCTCAACAATAATGGTCAATGCAGCACGCTACCATCCGAGAGATCTCGGGAGGGAGCAGCCGAGTATGGAGGGTTACAATGGCCTGGCTAACCTGGTACTGTCGAGCAGGGGCTACGTTATAGTTACTGACTGGCATTTGATACTAACAAATTATAATACCAAGTATGTATGCATGACCCAGGATGGTTCTGATTATGTCTCACAACTTTTACTGAACCAGCACGCACAGCGGTAAACCCCTGTTAGGGTTTCCAAATCCCATCCTTGGCAGTGAGCTATCACAATACGACAAATTGGCATGAGCAGAACTCAAACACCGGTCAAAGACTCATTACTACCAAAAGGCTTTGCTTTGTAGTATTGGTCCTGGGCCCTCACTCTAGGGGACCTCTTGGCATCGGATACAACCTGGTTCTTCCGTTCAGCGTGAAAACTCCAGGGCCCGGATACTACATTGAAATGGGCCGAGTGATCTTTTGTAAGACCAGGGATCCCAGGAATAATGCCAGGACCAGGCTCATTCCCTCGACCAACAGACCTGTGCATACATGCAGCTGGCAATATCTACGAGACTGATAGGGGACCGAGGGACTTCTCGACAAAACACGAATAAGGAAAAGATCAGGGAATCAGACGATTTTTGCATTGCAGTAAAAATCTGATGGGTTTTAAGGGAAACGCCTAGGCAATGTCAAGAGAAAGTCTTGATCAAGCTCTTAACAAACTTAGACCCTGATATTTCACCATCCTTACAGCCGATCGATAATATTTGCTTCGCTAGATAGATCTTTGGGTATTCCTTATTCCACCTGGAACCATATATACTAGTTAAGTACTGGCATTATGGCCTGGAAGAGTAATGACCTACAAGTGCTCGTGCACGCTTCGACATGGGCCGTACGTTAAACTTCCTGGCCCCATGCTCGACCTTACGGACAATACTTACCAAGCGACCTTAGCTCTTTTCCGTGTCGACCGTCTTCATAGGCTTCAGGTTGTACAGCAGGCTCCAAGCTCGAGGCGTCGGACTCTGGGCGGACGATTGGATCCTGATCGCAGGATGGATCTTTGTGCTTCTGGCAACGGCCATTGTGACTTGGCTCATGATCGTGTCTGCGATACCGGGGCGCATGGCAAAGATCCAACTCGGCCGAACCTTTCACAGCTTGCAGTCTATGGCGTTGGGATTGACAAAGACCTCCTTTGGCGTTACACTGCTCCGGTTGATGCCCGGGGGTTGGGAGGCAAAGGTGATTTGGATCCTCATTACCACCATGAACCTGCAATTTTCTGTTCATATCATCGCCAGCTGGCAGGCGGTGTGCGGTGCCAAGGACGATGGGCATATTGGAGATAGCTGCTGGCAGCTAGAGCAGTCGGTGACATTCATAGTCTTTAGTGCCGGTCAGCCATACTCTACTCTTTTCTTGATGGGATAGCCCGTGCTGACATGTCGACAGTATACTCGGCCCTTTGCGATTTTATCCTGGCCCTTTTGCCGTGGAAGATGGTATTCAACCTCCAGATGAACAAGACAGAGAGGATAAGTGTAGCTGTAGCTTTGAGCATGGGCTTTTTTGCGGGCATAACCGGCGTCATCAAGGCTTATCAGGGCTACAAGCTACTCGAAGTCCGATCCTCAAACTGTAAGTGATCTCCAAACCTCTAGGATCTTCAGACTTTAGTGCCTAACTTGCACCACCCACTGACGTCTTGTACTTGCAGACCTTTACAATCAAGCTGTCTACTGGATATGGTCAATGGCCGAGCCCAACGTCACAATTGTCTCCGCCTCCATCCCAGTTCTACGCGGGTTCGTCCGCAATGCTCGAAATCGCACAGACTCCTCACCGGGGACCGGCGGATATACGAAGACAGAAAACAGCGGAAGCAAGTTTCAAAACCACACCCACACCACCGCAGTTCGAGCCGAACGAGCAGATACGGATGGTGCGAGTGACCGCAGCATTCTGGCTGGACACCCACAAGACAGCGACGGTGCCGGTATCACATGGACGACTGAAGTGAGTGTCGAATACGAGACTCTACCAGAGAGGAGGGAATATGTACATGATTCTGCCGTTACGGGTGAATATGAGATGAAGCATTTCACACATCATAGGCCAACTAGTACACATATAAGCTCGGACAGAGTTACATAGCTGGTATTGAATACCGAAGTCTCGTTTTCTGTTACAACCCGCTGCACTTCATCTCCGCCGTGGGCGATCAGGCATGTCACGCCGACTGGGCCATGTGAAGATGCCGAAAGTGGGACCGGACGACACCGGGAAAGGTGGGCCACCCGGAAGCAGACCGGCCAAGGGCTCTCCGCGTGGAAGCCAACTAAGATAAAAGCAAAGATGGATCACACGAAAGATATAGATAATTCATGAGTTTTATAGACAAACATAACATATTATTGAGAGAACGAATTGGCGCTTACGAAAGAAAAGGGAAAGTGAAGACCGAGTGCTCCAAAACAGGGGTTCGTATTTGATCGAGCTTGAAGGAGTCCGACAGAGACACCAATGCTTCATAGCAAGCCAGAAAAGATCGAAATCAGACTGCTAGTTACATGTTGAATGGAAGGTGCCGATTCTCTGGGGAATAATGGGAGACATCGAGGTAAGATCACAACGCGATTCTGAGTTTCACATGTGTTCGAACTGAACTAATAGAAATATATGGTGCAAGAACGAACTGATATATAGTCTATAAGTGAGTTATTGCCTTCAGGTTAACCTTGTGATTGGATCAAGCTTCACTCTGAATGATAACAAGAGACAAATCAAGAGCTTCGCATGTAACAGAATAATGGTTGTGACTTGTGAGCTGACATAGAATCAAGATCTTCTCATAAGCACATCATACGAAGGCCTCCGTTCCTATTGGCAGACTCTCTTCAATCGGCTCTTGAACCGACTTGAAGCTGTGCAAATTCTCGACTTCCTGAACCCATCTACTTGAGGCCGCCTGAAAGCACGATTTCTTGACCAGTAAGATATCCGGTCTTGGCCATCCTTTTGAGTTGTCAGTCTCCCAACGCGAGTTCCGTAAAGGTTGTGACTTACATAACAGCCACGTTGGCGACTTCGTCAGGTTGTCCCAGGCGATGCACCGGAATACTCGCAGCAATCGCAAGACCTGGATCTGAAGCTTTCAGTTCTTCCAAGTTGGTACTGCTCGTCCACGTCCTAAGTAGCATTGCGATTAGAGGATTAGCTGGATATAAGATAGCAACGCTTTCACTCACGTGGACTTTGGTGTAGGTATCATATCTGTAGCGCCAATCATGGCTGGGAGAATCTGAAAGATCAGTGAGTCTCGGAGCCAGTAGCCGCAGGCAGGAGAAGCAAGTGACCGTATAACTTACAGTGTTAACTGTTACTCCCTCGCCGGCCAGCAATGTTGACAGATTCAACCCCATCGAGCTGACGAACGTCAATAAACCTCGGATTAGCTAGGATTCCTTGGAGGGACAAACCTGAGAGCACCCTTCGTCGCTGCATAATGACATCCATTAATACCGCCCCCCTTACTTGCAATACTCCCCACAAGAATCACTCGCCCCCACGACTGCTTCCTCATGCCAGGTAAACAGCTCTTGGTCAAGACGAACTGGCTGCGTGCGTTGACCTCCATCAGCTCATCCCAGTTGTCCTCCTCGATATCTTGGACATCTCGGATTCGCTTGCCCAGCCCAGCATTAGCCACTAGGACGGAGATGGCGCTGTGCTTGGATGAGATGGCGGGATCGTCGAAAACTGTTTCAACGAGGACTCGGGTTTGATCGCGAGCACTTAGATCTGCCGAAACACAGGTGAATAGCTGGTTAGGATAAGCAAGCTGAAGTTCTTTGGACAGTTTATCCACTTTATGCTACATCACGTTTGCATTTGTCAGTCTAGGTCTTATAAAGAATATGGCCAACAGCTTACCAAACTTGAGTTGCAGTGAAGAATAACGTCACAGCCTTCTGCCGCCAGAGCTCGCGCGATTGCCGAGCCAATGCCTCCACTTGGAAGAATGTCAGCAAGATGCCGTGGACGGTTTCAACATAAACATACCTGGCCCCCGTTACAAGGGCAAGGCGGCCTTGCAGGCGGTTATCAACTTCCCGAATCTGGTAAGTGGACATGGTTACGGTAGACTTAGTTATGAGCTTGCTCTAACACAGCTAGAAACGAGGTTTGAGTGGTAAAGATGGTTATTGAAGTGAAGGTAGAGGGGAGGGTTTGACGAGGTTGGTGTTGCTTATGGGAGGGGGTGGAGAAGGACGGACCCTTTTAGAGCGAAGTCCGGCGAAGCGGAGTCAGTTTCTATTCCGACGTCGGCTTATGCTATGCCGATCAATGGGTAAATTTACCCAAGATGATAAGTTATATCTAATCGCTAACTAACGTTAAGGAACTTAAGTCCTTTGAAAGGGCAGCAGCACTGGTCACCTGTTGGATACTAATGTCGAGTGAATTAGCCAGGCCGTGTAGGAATTGACGAGGACGTAACTATATGAAATAATCTAAAGGTGACTTACTAGGACCCAACTAAATAATTAAAAGAGATTGTTTCTGGGGTAATAGACCTAAAGCCTCAGCTATGTTCCTGTAACTTGGGTCTCTTACAACAACTCAATTAATTAGAGGCATAGGCATCATACGAGTCGTGATAACCTAGTGCAATGACTTCGTTTAAGCGGACATCTACTTATTACTGCACCTTGAACTCAACGGCATTTTGCCTAATTTGTAAGATGGTTTGGCTAAACTGAAGTTGATACCCGAGACTCTATATCTAGATTCACAAACTGTCATTCCCACGTGCCACATAATGCAATATCAACGCTAAACTCCTTCATGAGCGAGCAATATCGAACTCGGCCATGTACCAATTCTGGATGGCCTTTGTGTCTCCTGTGATAGCAACCGTATCATAGCGCTCCCTGGCCTCCTTTGCCGCTGTACCGTTGTTAACCATGCGTCCAACCCACTTTCCGTGTTTCCGGCCTGCTGCGATGATCTTATCAACCGCCGCCACGAACTCGGGCTCGTCTCCCCGTGCAGGGACGTAGCCCAGCAGGGATTGTGCAAGGTCGTTGGGACCAATAAAGACGAGGTCCACGCCAGGGACGGCGCAGATCTCTTCCACGTTCTCGACGCCGGCGCGAGTCTCAATCTGGATCATGGTGATGATAGTCTCGTTGGCCGACTTCATGTAGTCGGGTGTTGTGAGACCGTGGCCGATGGCTGGGAAAGCCGAGCCTTGGCCGCGAACGCCCTGAGGGGGGAACTTGGAAGATGCGACGATCTGGCGAGCCTCCTCGGCGTTGTTGATCTGGGGAACCATGATGCCATGCGCTCCGGTGTCGAGGGCGCGCTTGATGATGTCGTGGGCAGGCCCACGGATGCGGATGATGGGTGATACCCCAAGAGCCGAGATAGCAGCCACAGAGTTATGCATTGAATCATCCCCAATGTGGCCGTGCTCGCAGTCGAGGATCACTCCATCGAGGCCGGTGAGCGCGACGATCTGTGCTTGGCGTACAGAAGGAATGGCCACAAATGTCATGAGCGGGTACTCGCCAGCCTTGATTTTGTTGAGCAACCTCAGCCGAGGATTCTCGATGGTGGTGGTGAGAGCAGTGGGGTAGTTCTTCTGAGTCATGGTGAAAACTTGGGTATAGACTTGACTTGGCGGGTGTGTGAGAAGACAGAGTGAATGGGCCGATGGTAGCAATACGAGGCAGATAGTTTGCAAGCAGGATGTACTGTTCGAGGAATAGCAAGCAAGGATGTCTCGGCTCTTCAATCAAACGATAGCTAAGCTTATATGCTCTCATATCTGGGGCAAGTCATCATATCTCGATAAACCGCCGTATACGGAGTTACAGACGGAGGAGCTGGAGCCCTGGACTATCATTGCCCCACTGGGAGGAGCTCCCCCCAAATGCAACATTCAGCATGAACCCTGCAGGCCATGAGCTCCTCCGATAAGCTAACGTTGACGACGCTATCGTTGAACCCCGGACCCCGGATTTTGGGTTCCCACCTAAAGGGGCTAAAGATCGACGCTTGGGGCTCCTCCTCCTCCCTCTCCGCTCCTTATCCGGGTCTATGCTACTTAAAAAGGACCCGTTATTCGCAGGAGAAACAACAAATCAACGATTGTTCGTAAAAGGCTCCCAGCCATTCGTCGTCTGGGTCCTCAAGGGCAACGGGCCAACTAGACGAGATAGTCTTATCTCTTTTCGGCCAAGCCATTATCTTTCACCGTGGTGTCGTTGGGACTATAAACAGAGGGAACTCGCGGAAACCTCTATTCACTACATCTTCAATCTCAACAACTCTCCTCTATCCTCTCCATTCAACATCACCAGTCACCATGAACACCGACATTGAGGATACCATCAAGCGGCCGGCCTCGTCCCATGCCGAGGGCACTAGCACTGCGTATCAGCGGATGCCAGAATCTCTTATTCATCTACCTCAAGATGAAATTGCCAGACTCGACAAGAAGCTTGTCCGCAAGATCGACTCCATCATCCTCCCCATCATCGGCATTCTGTATATCCTAAACTACATCGACCGACAGAATCTTGCAGCGGCAAAGCTACAAGGCATCTTGGAAGATCTCGACATGTCCACTCAACAGTTCGCCACCGCCATCTCGATCCTCTTCGTCGGTTACCTGCCGTTCCAAATCCCGAGCAATCTCATCATTTCCAAGATCTCCCGGCCGGGCCTATACATCTGTGCTGCAGTGGTTATCTGGGGCTCCATCTCGGCTTGCACTGCGGCGGTCAAGACCTACGAGCAGCTCCTTGGTGTCCGTGCCATCCTCGGTGTCTCCGAGGCTGTATTCTTCCCCGGTGCCGTGTACTATCTGTCCTGTTGGTATACAAAGACGGAGCTCGGAAAGCGGATTGCCAGTCTATACATTGCACAGCAGGTTGGAAACGCCTTTGGCGGCCTCTTTGCTGCGGCCATCTTCCAGCTTGACGGTAGACATGGTATTCGGGGCTGGCAGTGGCTCTTCATCATCGAGGGCGCTGCTACAGTTGGCATTGGCGCGGTATGTGCCTTTTTCATGCCTGAATTCCCCTACAACAGCCGCATCCTCTCGCCAATGGAGCGTGATCTTGCCGTCTGGCGTATCGAGTCTGGAGCTGGTGCTGCCGAGGGCCACGAGAAAGAGGGTGTTCTCAAGGGCTTTGCTAAGGCTCTTTCTGACCCCAAACTCTTGCTCCTCATCTTTTGCAATATGCTCTCGCAGGCTCAAGGCTCGATTGCCAACTACTTCCCCACTCTTGTTGCCTCTCTCGACTTTAGCAGCACTATCAGCTTGGTCCTGACCGCTCCGCCCTATATCCTTGCTGGTGCCGTCTACTGGGTGCTCATGTGGTACTCGGATCGCAAGAACACAGCCTATCCGATCATCATTGCATGTATTGTCATTGCGATCGGCATGTACATCATCCCTATGTCGACGACCAATATTCCTGCTCGCTACTTTTCCATGATGATTTTGCCCTTTGCATCAGTCGGTCCGCAGCTCGTCCTCTTCAAGACTATCAACCTGCATCTTGCCAGACCAGTCTCCAAGCGCGCGGCGGCTTCTGCTCTAGTCAACGCTATTGGTGGCACTTCGAACATCTGGGCTTCTTACCTATACTATGCCCCTCCCCAGTTCTACGCCGCATTCGGGACCCTTATGGCTTGCGCAATGCTGTTTGCCGCTACTATTACCTTCTACCGCTGGTTGGTATTGCGCGAGAACAAGCGCCTGGACTCGGGCGACCCTGATGAGATTGCCAAGGTTATCAAAGGCGGTGTTACGGAGGAGATGATTGCTCTCAACTGGCGTTACGAGATGTACTGATGGCTTCCTTGGTGAAGATGAGATAGGGGTACTATGGGCGTGTTAGTCAATTTAAGTGCGTTCGATTTGTGACTTGACCGTTTCCTTAGTCATCCAACAAGATATAATTTCAAGAGTTTCTATGGTGAGTTCAACGTTGTACTGTAGTTAGCTGTGCGGATGCTCCGGTCCGGAGTATACCGTATCGGGATTCATATCAACGGTCCGTGTCCGGAGATATGGGGCCGATAGTTGCCGACACCGCACAGTCACGCGGAGCTGACGGAGCATGGATACCATGGATAGATGAAACCGTGACCGGCGATAGGGTGCTTGTGATGTCATAAGGGGAAAAGACAACCGAGTGTTATCTGTAGACCCATGCGGCAATATATTACTTGGTCACTATCACGATAAGACCACTTGGACGACCACCAAGAAGGCGAATAGGAAAAGGCCTAAAAGAATACGAGCAGTCAGCCGAGTGGATCGACAAGATAAGGTGTCCACTTTTAGATTGCGGGGAAGGGGAATGAAATGGGAATTATCTGGGGGAGACGAGTTCCATCTCCGCACTCGCAACACCAAGACTCAAGAGTCTCTTGATCTGACCATGATGACAATGACGACGATGGAGGCATCTTCAAGTATTGGAATTGCTCCCACGATCACGGCTTCTTCTGCAGTGGAGAGGAGATCATCATATCAGCCCTTTCAGTGTCCCGTTTGTCACAGTCGCTTTACACGCCATGAGAATCTGAAGCGACACGCCGCGCTTCATTCACGTTCTGGCGATGAGGCCTCGTCGCTGTCTTGTCATCTCTGCTCCGCTACCTTCTCGCGTCCTGACCTACGCAATCGGCATATGAAGAGGAAACACCAGGGCCATCAAGATAAACAAACTAAAAGACAGCGACAGCCCGACCTGCAGGCACCCACGCCGCCTTCGCAGGGGGGTGAAGCAGATGACGGGGGGAGGACTCGAGGGGACAAGGCCTCTTCTGCATCGCCCACACAGAGCAGTCAAGATGACTTGGAGATGGATAATAATGGTATTTGGCTTGATCATCAACATCAGGCCGGCCACGCGGAAACCGTCAATATCGCTACCAGCGCACCTTTGAGCAATGAGGCAGATCATACTCATATTACCACCGGCCATTCAACCCAGCCGGCATCCATGAACGACTCAGAATGCATCAGCTCTATCGTTCAAGGCCCGAACGACCTTCAATTACTGGGACCTAACTTCCTAGAACCCAGCCCCACGGCCCAGATGGACTCGATAACGAGTTCTCATTCGGCCCCCTTCACCACAAACTTACTCAATTTCAGCTTCGACCAAGGCAGTCCAGAGCGACTATTATACGGATCCATTGACCTAACACAAGCTCAAAGTGACTGGTATCCTTCTAGCTCGCAGGTTGCACAAGGCTGTCGTCTCTTCTTCGCCCATGTCTCACACTTTGTCCCCTTCCTTCATCAGCCAACTTTCGAGCCCACACAAGCCCCCAGTCACTTATCACTCAGCATGCTCTGTCTTGCCTACCAATACGGCGAGGACCCAGATTGTGGCGACCAGGTGGGCTCAGGCGTGAGCTTATCTGAACGATGCTTCCATCGAGCCCGTGCTCTGGTCGCATCCGACGACGAGGGGACTGAAGACTTGACACATAACATCTCGATGGTACAGGCGTACCTTCTGCTCCAGATATATTCCATGATGTATCTTTGTGGAAACCATTCGGCATATGGCCTCAAAACGCATTCCAAGATGATCTCCCTTGCTCGAGCCAGCGGCTTGGTCCAGCCGATACCAATCGAGTCTTCCACGACGAAGGATCTGGACTCGTTATGGCGGGAGTTTATCAAGACGGAATCGCACAAGCGGACGCTCTTTGCCGCACATCAGATCGATACTCTGTGGTACCAGCTCCTATCCATCCCCCGCCAGCTTTCGCATCTGGAGATCAAGCACGAACTGCCCTGTCCAGAAGATCACTGGACTGCATCTTCATCTGTTGAGTGGGCACATCGCAAGTTGGTTGCCGGGAGCTCGGGCTCTTCGGTGCAGTATCCGGATGCCGTTCGACGATTTCTATCGTCTGCTGCGGATCTCAGCTCTCTTCCGGCATTTGACCCATACGGGGCCATCAATATCACGCATTTCCTCGTGTCGAGCGCCCAAGAGATATCCGGATGGTGCACCATGACAGGGATGCTCAGCACCGAGAGACTTGAGCCATTGCGATCATCACTCCTGGCGCTCAGCCCGTTCGTCCGCTCAAGAGCCGAGACAGCAGACGCAGCACACTCGGCCTTGTGCGAGGCAACGTGGGAGTCGGCCATGATCGAGGTGCAGATATGGTCACCGTCGCATACCGGCGGTATCGTGGGAGGAAGCATAGACGCTGTGCTGCACCAGCTGACCTATCTGGCACCGTCTTGCGAGTTCCTGTGCGAATCGAATACGGCCAAAACCATCCAACCCCATGTCGACTGGTTCCTGCGATATCTCGACGCAACGCTCGTGCCCGATTCGGAGGCCCCGTGGATCACTCTGTATGCATACAAAGCCTTCATGATCGCTTGGCAGCTTGTTCGGGGGGGCATGGTGGGCTCGATGCAAGTCGTGGGTGTTCAGGATGGGGACGCAGAGGGGGCTTTGGCGTGGGCGAGAAAGGTATTTGGGCGCAGGCAAAGATGGCAGCTTGGTAATATCATCATGGGGTGCTTGGATACGTTGGAGAAATGAGCAGGGCTCTAGATTATATAGTATAGATGTATCATAATGGGAATGTATCATGATCGTACGATGGAGGACTACAGACTTCATCCCTTCGGCCAACTCCGCGTGCTGTAAAGAAACTGCAGTGTCTAAGACTAGGGAGCCAGCAAGGCGTCGATCGCTACCTTGCACGGTAGTTATGGCCCGAGGACGTGTTAACTATGGACTACGGCTACCTCGCTACATGATATAATGCACAATACTGAAGTAGGATGCCACTGATCTATTCATTCTATATAAGACTGTCTACTTCCGGGGCTCCTCATTACACCTAAGCCTGAGCAATACACTCAATTTCAATAACAGTGCCATCACCGGGGGGAAGTGCCTGGAGACATGAGCGCGAAGGCATAGGCTGAGGCAGAAAGTCAATGTACACCTCGTTCATTGCGGCAAAGTCCTTCATATCGGCCAGGTAGACATTGTACTTGACCACCTGTTCCAGCGAGGATCCCGAGAGCTCAAGAACTTCCTTTAGGTTCTGCAAAACCTTCCTCTAAAGCCACCGTTAGCGATTGTTCGGCTTGTCTAGCATCACACGAGCCTTACCGTCGCCTGCTTGATCTCTCCTGTGGCGGTCTGGCCCGCGCAGAAGACGAGGCCGGGGACTTTGGTAGCAGGGCCTTGAGAGGTTAGGATCAGTAAATCTATGTCAAAGATAATGGCGTTTCTTGGACTTACAGTTGTGGGGCTTGGTAGGGAACTTCTCGCTCGAGATAAGTTGGCGCGACATGGTTGCTGAGTTGTGTTGATGGTGTGGGGGGTCACAAGGTAGGTCTGGTCTGAGAGAGGAATGGGATGGTTGTGAATCTTCCTTGTCTTGCTCGTCGCTTTTTTAAGTTGAGTTGTCCGCTTATCGAATGCATCATATCAAGACGGAGGAGCTCCAACTTACAGGATGTTCATCCCTGCAACCCCAAATCCCCCAGATGTACCCTCCGGGAGGAGCTCCTCCCAACTTCATGTCTAGGGAACTAACCACGATAGGCTCTTCGGCGTCGATCGTCCACCTCAACACGACGGAGCAGATAAAGGAGGAGTCACAGGTCACAGATTGGAAGAAATATGTTCGGAGGAGGAGGAAAAGCAATGTTGAGCACTTGATAGCTATGGGGTGATCAATTTGGTCGCGGTTGGTCGGAACGAGGGCGGCACAATTGCAGCATGATATGCCGGACTCCAGCTTACACACTCTTGTCGACGGGTTTAGTGGCGGAGCTCGACTCAAGAGACCAAGCACGAATGCTTGAATGCTTCCACGACGTGTTTCCACGCTTGTCCCTAGATGTATAAGAACGGAGCTATCAACCATCTTATCTCTAGCATCTCCCACACTGCAACCATTCACATATTGCGCTCAAGACACAACCAAGCTTTGAACATAGAAGAAATCATGGCTCCCGCCGCTCCTTTCAACCCGCCTCCAGCTGATCTCCCCGGCAAGCCCTTTGTGCCGGAATGGATTCCCCCTCCGGTCACACAAGAGAAAGAACAGTTTGCCGAGCTCACATCCATCGATCTGTCACTGCTTGACTCGGATGATCCTGCTGTTGTGGACAACCTCATCCAGCAGGTCAAACGAGCCATCCGTGAGGATGGCTTTCTGTTTCTCGAAAACTACGGTATCTCCCTGGAACAGGTACGAACTCACAGTGTACACCGAGTTAACCAAGGCCACATTTGTTGACGATTGTTCTCTCTTCAACAGCTCCACCGTCAGTTCGCAATTGCACAGTACATGTATAATAATATCACCGAGGAAGACAAGGAGCGTCTTCTCTTCCATCCCGAAACTGGTGTTTGGTCTGGATACAAACATCCTTATGGATTCAAGGTACGCATCTACTTTACCCTTTAGGTAGACATTCAAGCATCACACTAACTCTCCTTTCCTACGCAGCGCCATCGTGGGCCCCCCGACGGTATCGAACAGTTCAACTGGTACAAACGCGACTGGGAAGATATGAGCCGTGTGCCCAGCTGCCTGCACCCTTTCATGGACGAGATCGAGGAGTTCTGCAACTACCTGACAAAATCCGTCAACCGACGCCTCCTCACGCTCTTCTCCCGTGTCCTCGAGTTGCCCGACGACTACCTCTGGGACAACGTACAGTCTCATGGCTGCCCTACCGGCGAGGGCTACTTCCGGCATGCCCTGTTCCGACCCGTACAAAAGACGACCGAGGAGGCATCCAAGGGTCTTCGGATGCACGGCCACACAGACTTTGGCCTGACAACGCAGCTATTCTCGGTTCCGATTTCATGTCTGCAGATCTGGGGCAAAGACGAGCAGTGGTATTACGTGCCTTACAAGCCTGGTGCTCTCGTCATCAATATTGGCGATACACTTGAGATTGTCTCTGGCGGTCACTTCAAAGCCACCCGCCACCGGGTATACAAGCCTCCCGTCGACCAGCGAAACCAGGAGCGCCTCTCCCTAGTGCTGTTCAACAGCTCGGTTGGCGAGCTGCGCATGCAACCTGCTGCAGGTGAGTTGTCCCCCACGACAGGAAAGATGGCTCGCACTAACTCCCCGTCTACAGCTTCACCCCTGATCCAACGAGAGGGCTGCGTCGAGGACCAAGGCGTCTACTCCGAGTTCAAGAAGCGCACATCTCAGGGCAAGCTTGTGCCCACTAACCGCCAATGGCGCGAGATCCAGATCGCGACGTGTACGGACCCGACGGATACGGAGCACAACCGTGTGGGTGCTCACCAGGTCCTCATCGATGGGAAGCTCATGCATCAGCGAGAGTATATGGGTGTCAAGGTTGTCTTGCCTGTCTAAGTAATGCTGGGAGTCAACGGAACTATTTTGACGCAATGATTAACTCAGGCTGCATTTATGGGGAGTATGAAGAAACATTTTATTTTGGTATGCTAGTCTAGTTATGTTAGTAGTCTAGTCTCCCTCCAAGCTTTACAAATCTTACAAATTCCAAGCTCAATGCCATCTGACTCCTTGTCGTATCACTATATTCAAACTCTGGGTTTGTAGCCGTAGGCTTAACTCACTGGTCGAATGCAGCGTTGGAATATTACCCTGAAGGATCTGAAAAAGCAGTTGGAGTCCTAAGTAGCCCAGTTCACTTATACATGGTCCTCGTCATGTCAGCTACTGCATCAACTCTTTACGGTGCCTCTGAATAACATCCAAGACCAATACTACGCAATGAGTGATAAGTTACAGAAGAAAAGATTATAACTACATACAGATACTCTGTACGGAGTACGTATTATCAAATTTCGCTTAAGAAAACACAAGATTTCGAGTACGTAACGAGATTCCATCTCTTAGACCATCATTAGACTATCTTAACGTTAGAGCCTCAGGCATATCAAGATTCTGCCAATCACTTCCCTTCACCGCCCTACGATCCTCTATAAAATACTATCCGCACCCGCTCAAGCTTCGCTTTTCCTTTTCTTCTTTTCTCCTTAGCTCTCTTTGCCTTTTGGCTTAGATCAAGTGTAGTATCTGTTCTTTTCAGTTTAATCTCTGAAAGATCTCTAAGGAGATCAATCGTGATTATTCCTATTTTTGGCTACCGGGCAGTTTCCTCTGTGCTTGCACATGATTCCGCCCACAGTGTCCCTGGTATTACACTGCCTCCAGGTGACGCGACACTTGAGCTCGTTTTTCATTGCCTTCTCGGGCTTGCCCGGGTCGCGAAGAAGATCTATCGAGAGAATTACTGGGTGAATGTGTGGATGATGGATGGCATCGCCCTTCTGTATATGGTTTGGTATTGGGTTGAAGATCTAATCCTTTTAATTGAACATCACTCGTACTCGTGATTCATGTTGGAAAGCATCATGTATGTGTAAGTGTTGTTTCAATTTCGGGTTTGGTTAGATAGGTAGGCAAGGGTTAGTTTCGATGAACTTGTAGGTGATGCCTAGAGGCGCCGTTCGGTGGCCTTGATCTCATGGCACACGCACAAGCTCAGTCGGAATTTCGTCTTTCAACTCCAAGTGATCTATCAGCTACTTGGAAATTCCACCGCTCAAGGTAGGGACAAGGTACAGCATCAGTTACTATCGTAAGCTAGGAAACCGTAAATTTCAGAGCCATTTCAAACAGAATCTCATGTTAGTTAACGACTTGATACAATTGCATTGCTCTTTTTGGTTGAGTATCTATTTCTATGCGTTACTAGGACAAGATATGGCTTTTTGAAACGAAGAGATGAGCATCTCTAAGACACAAGATATATACATGGAAACAGTTAAATACGAGAAAAAACATTGATTATATTATCTGATCTTTTAGCGCCACCTGCTACGAGTCACTCTACCTCCAGTATCCCTTTTGAAAGAACAGTAGTGAAAGTGTCGAATAATGATAGTTCTGAGAGATTTGTGGTGGTGAGCCTGGCACCACCATCTCTTATACTCTAGCAGTCCAACTTCAATGTATAAGTGACCCTTTCTCTTTCAAAGCTAATGACTTCTATGATTAACTTAGGTATTTAAAGACCCAGTTTTGCTGTGTATTTGGTATTATGACACAATCCTGCACAGTTACCGCCTACAATCATGGCAGTCCCTCCAGAAAGTTCAAACCCCTGAACAGGGCGGATACTCTTTATTTGCATAGCAGTAATTGTTCCAGTATTCAAGAAACTCCGAGTCTCACTTCAGCCATTCAAAGTTCGAGTTGAGAATAGTGCGTGAGAGCTTCCGTTACCAAAGATCTTTCCAGACTCTCACTACTATAACTATCCGAATGATTACCTTAGCCACTCAACAGATCACACTGATGAATGAGCTTTGACATGTCCGACTCTTGATAAACACTGGAAGCCATCTAGTTCTAGACAAAACGATAGGGGGATATGCCTTGCCGCCAGGATGGACCGTCTCCACGTCCGTGCCGTCTTCTTGAAGGTAGAGCCTAGGAAATTATCTGGTAAATGCTGAAGAGCGGGAATAAGATCAACTAGTCAGGCTAGAGGAGCTAAGAATATTCGTTTCTACTGCATCGCAGGACAGTTTCTTTCTGAGATGATGCGCATCTCTCCTCGAGCGTGGAAAACTGTTTCACACTATCCCATCCGAGCCTTCATCTCAGCAATATATATGTTGACGAGGACTTCAATATCACCTACATCATCGACTAGAGTTCGGCGTCAACTAGTTTGGTCTCTAAGATACTCGTGGCCCGTCGCTAGGGAGCTCGTATACAAGACGAGCACCAACGACGAGGGAAGAGAGGGGATTCTATGGCTTTTCCACCAGCGCGCAAATGGAGACGGAAACATAAAGCTTCTGGCTGAGCTTCGGGAGGAGGATCTCATGGGGGAAGAGCTGCAAGAAAGCGAGCGGGCTTGCTCCCCTCCCAGCAGAACTGTAAGCACAGACGCTATTGCTGCGGCGAGAAAATTGACCCTGATGTCAGAAACGAATCTGGCTTTTCTTGTCGACTATAGTTGTGGCAGTGAATTGAAGAAGCTCGTGTGCAGGATGGGTTTACTTAGCTTATCATGTCTTCGCATCACCACTGAGATAGTGGAAAGTACTTGACTTAGAACGTTATCACGTTGATAAACTAAAGTGATTCTTTCCGTAAGTCAAGCTATGATATAACCCGTTGATTCGAAGTAATTTAGTATTTATTCGAAGTATTACCATTGCAGCACTTCTGCTTGGGGCTAAGCGGACTGAATCAAATGTCGAAGCGTTCGAAGGGCGCTTCGTCACTGGTAACAAGTATAAAGCAAGCCATGAGATCACTTAACTACGCGTAACTATAGCGTCACGGGCAGGGCCAGTACCAATTTGGGTCATTAAGTCACAGTTAGTGCATAGTTCAAGCCAGTTCAATCAAAGCAATTCTAGGCCAAGGAACTAACTAATCTTGAATCCAGTGAACTTTTCAATGTACTAAAGAGACAGCCAGTAGATAAGATCAGATTCATCTTCCAGTTTAAAACGATTGTATCTCGATATAATCCATGTGCTCTTGTCTTTGTACGCAATAGCTATCTTCATTGTCTCAAGCTACATAAGAGTCAATTCTTTCTAATTTCCGCCGAATGATGAACAGTGTAACAGTACTATCTAGGGCATTCTATTGAAGGTGCCGGTGCCAACACGCGTGGTATCTATAGTTCTCAGCATCTGCAACAAACCATTATGGATGGTCAGAAGCTGGGGTTGGTTTCGATATGGCCATTAGCCAGAAAATACATTGATTACTCATCTTGTTCGGAGGTTTTCATCACCCCCATGAGCTTTGTAGCATTCTTAGGGTCGAACCTGGAGCCGGCGATGATGCCAAAAATTGTGGTAATGAATGAAGCGACGTAGGGGTATGATCTCATGAAACCGTCCAGCATTATGGTATGTTAGTATCAGCACAAGGAAATCACCTCTTCATGTGCTCCCAAGCCTCAACCGTCAACAGAGCAGAGGTTGATGTGATACTGTCAGTTGTGGTCAAGGCTACCCCATTTTGATTAGGAGGTAACTTAATAGCCACCCCTATCTGTTTGCCACTAACCACTGGCGAAACCATTTAGTCAAAACAAAGCGAACGTTTTAACCACCTCCATAAGATATTATCTCCTCGTTGATGCCAAAGTTTTAGGAGTTTCAAGTACATGACGGCAGGCAGGTTAACAAACCCGGTCAGGTCAGCAAATACCCAACTTGCGGGGAGTGAACACGAACATTTGCAACCTCAATGATCCTGTTCATTTCTCTCGTATGCATATGTAAATTAAGTTCTTATGATGTCTATGGGGTGAGCTTCATGGGAAGTTTCATGGAAAGACTAAGGAGATCTATTCCTCTCACACAGTAGTGGCCCGCCGCGGGGCTAGCCAAAACACATACATATTAACCTCAAACATGCATTAGGCACTTCAATAACTTCGATTTCGTCGAAACTATCTGGGCCTAGAACTCTTCTGAATCTCAGCTGAGCAGCTCGACCACGTAGATTCACTGGCGATTGGCTTTGAAGGGACCGGGGGTTACCATCGTTAAGTCATCTAGACGTAAAGCTCGTAATCGATGAGTACTGCTCGCGGCAACCTGTCGCCGGTGAATTTTTATAAATTCATACAAGGAATCCATCTCACCTCTGCTCTCAGAACGTTTCGTTACATGATTCGGGTTGCCCACGTTTAGGCCACATAAACCTTCCCAATATATTATCCTCAACACGCTCCAGAGTCCAATCCAACATGTCGCGAACATACAAACTGTGCGACAACCACATCCTCGAGGCAACAGTCCATGATGAGAACGGCAATGAAAGGCAGTCTACATTGGATCTTGATTATTGTATTCAAAGAGACCCAGCATACCACACTTACTGGGTAGCTGCGCGGGCACCAAAGGATATCAAGAATCCATACCTCGACCACACCACAGCCGTTCGCTGGAAGCTGTCCGAAGCGGTCCATGAGGGAGACACTTCCGTCTGGATCGATGGTAACAATCTCCACGTGCGAACTGAAACATATGTTCCCATCTTTCCTAATAAAATCTCCGACTCCGATATCAACCTGAACGACTACACTAGGGTTACCAAAACTGGACACATTGAATGGATGCACCCGTAAGAAGACCCCTTGTATGACCTCTTCACTTTGACCCTCGCTTAATGGACACCAGACCATACGAAGCTCTTATTCCCGAATGGCTAGAGTCAGTTTTAGGTGCAGCAAACGCCATGTCCAAGGTTCCGAGCAGTGGCTTTGAAACAGCTATCAATCTCGCAATGGAGCATCTTACATCTGAGTTGAACCCCGAGGTTGAAGGGCAGCATAAAGAATGGATGGCAGGGACTTATCTGGACAACAATCAGCTGATCAGATACGGAAGCTGATTTGAAATGTGGATCATGTAGGGAGTCAAGATATAAGCCAAACACTGAATGGCTTCCAAGTGAAGTGGTAGCTCTTTAGTCTCTCCTTGAAATTTTCATTGTTTTCAATCTCCTTCGAGTATCTAGTATTGAATTAATCCAAGATTGGTCATTCATATTTGAAAAGCTTTATCTTACGATTTTTAAGCTTCATTAAATATTACTCAGGGATAATGTTGATGTTAAAGTCCCCTTTCCACAGGTGAACATACATGCTCACCGAGCTGAGCGAACCCAGTGCCCACTCACCGAGACCCACCGAAACTTTAGCGATGCTTATCTACGGGCGACCATATCTATAAGTGGCTCTTTTTAAATTTCTTCCTATAGTCACCCCTAAGGTATTTAGAAATAGAAATTAAGCTAGTATTATAGCTATAGTAATCTCTATTATAATA
>JADDON010000057.1:0-44197 GCA_017140175.1 Fusarium staphyleae | reverse complement strand
GCCCCGCCCCCGCCATCGCAGTCTCAAGAGACTGAGGTCATCCTCGACGGCCAGCAGCCCGCTGCAAACACCAACGCGCCCGCCGAGATCTCCCTTACAGACTGTCTCGCCTGCTCTGGCTGTGTCACTTCCGCAGAAGCTGTGCTTGTGAGCCTCCAGAGCCACGCCGAGGTGCTTACGACGCTTGATGCGGCGCCTGCGCTCAAGGTGGTGACGGATGACAGCGGGAAATTCAGGGTGGAAGGCTTGGAAAACGAGGATGCAAAGCTTTTTGTCGCCAGCGTGAGCCCCCAGACGAGGGCAAACTTGGCGGCGGCATGTGGCGGAAGCGTCACTGAGAGAGACGTCGGACACATGCTGAGCAATCTGCTCCGGGGACCAGACGGTATTGCCAATGGCGGTACATGGAAGAACGACTTCACATGGGTGGTAGACACCAATGTTGCGAGGGAAGCGACACTAGTCCTCGGCGCCGAAGAAGTCCTCAACTCTGCGCGACCGGGCACCGCAACACCCTCGAAGCCGATCCTAGCATCGTCGTGCCCTGGTTGGGTATGCTACGCCGAAAAAACACACCCACACGTGCTTCCTCATATCTCAAAGGTCAAGTCGCCACAGGCCTTGATGGGCACCATGCTTAAGACAACGCTAAGCCGGACCCTGAACATCTCGCCCAGTCGTATTTGGCACCTGGCGGTTATGCCTTGCTTTGATAAGAAGCTTGAAGCCAGCCGCGAAGAGTTGACGGAGGAAGTGTGGGCGGAAGGTGAAATTCGAGGACGAGGAGTCAGAGATGTTGACTGCGTTATCACAAGTAAGGAGATTCTTATGCTCGCAGAGTCTCGGGGCCTCAATTTCTTCGATATCCCAAAGACAGCGGGCTCCAGCCCGAGCTTAACACCATTCCCCGACCCCAAGATCCACGACTTTCTCTTTCCCCGTCAACAGTCGAGAAATCCCCCACGCGAGGCTGGCACTTCAGGGGGCTTACTATATCACGTCCTCCAAAGCCGAGCGGCACAGACGCCAGGTGCCGAAATCGTCCACAGCCGTGGTCGCAACGTCGATGTTGCCGAGTACTCGGTAGTTGTGAATGGTGAACCGGTGTTCCGTGCCGCTCGATACTACGGCTTCAGAAATATCCAGAATCTTGTGCGGCGACTCAAGCCAGCGAGGCCGTCCCGCATGCCGGGTGGAAAGCCCTTTGGCAGCGCCCGAAAGCCGGTAGGCAAGGCTGCGTCTCTGGAGCACAGCTATGTCGAGGTGATGGCCTGTCCTGGTGGCTGTACCAATGGCGGTGGCCAGGTCAAGGTTGATGACCCCGTCGTCATGGAGCGTAAGAATTATTCCGGCAAGCCAGGACCTCAGGAGCAGAAGGACTGGCTAGCGGAGGTTGACGAAGCCTACTTCTCCGAAGAAGAGGCAGTCACGAATGTTGGCGAGAAAGATTTCCAGGATGTCGTCGGCGGCATCTCGCACTCGTACATAAATAATACCCTGGCGCATTGGGCGGATATCACAGGGATAGGACTAGATAGACTGGCATTCACGAGCTATCGTGAGGTGATCAGCGACGTTGGTAAAGACACGACCACAGATACCGAGAGGGTGGTACAGCTGGCTGGAAAGATTGGGGGTGGTTGGTAAAGCTGGTCGATAGAACGAATCAACTACCATTTGCGCCTCTTCGAGCAAAGCCAAACCCTCCCCGTCCACTGCCGTCTGGTCCTCTTGGTGCGCGAATTGGTGTCTGCTGCTGCTCGTCTCGGGGTATAACACTTCTCGCAGGCGAGGGCTGATCAGACTGTCGTCTTTGTGTGGCTTGCTCAGGCTTTGGGCCGTAATTCGGATCAAATAGCTCGCGACCCGAGCTTGACAAATTCGGTAGTCTCCGGGGGGCATCAAACTGACGATTGTCATACTGGCGGTTCTCGAATTGGCGGTTTTCGCTATTTCTGTATCCACTTCGGCCTCGGCCACGACCACGAGAAGCAAAGTTCCCGTCTGACCTCGGCGGGGTAACAGTGCCTGGGGACGAGGCTCCTGATGATGGATTTGACTCGCCAAAGATCTTGGCTCGGGCTTCTTCGTACCGCCGCTGCTTCTCCTCTCGATCCCGTTTCTGCTTGGCTCGGATCTCTTCTGGGCTCATCGGAACTTCTTTCTTTGGCTCTTCGTTGTCATCCATCGACAGCTGGGACATGCCCGTCACAGGATCCCGCTTGGCGATAACGGGTTTCCGGCTAAGTACCTTAACCTGGGGTTTGAATGAGGTTGTGAGGGGAACGGCGGAGCTGGAGGTGGCTTCGAGGTAGTGAAAGGTCTGGGGGGTGTCGCTGTCGTCGCAATAAAGGAGCCCTCCCATGTTAGCCAAGAAATCGAGCACCTCGCCGGTGATGGGATGGAGAGAGAGGGCTTACGCAGATTGCCAAAGCTTGCGATTCTCCTCAGCGTGCTGTGCAAGACGCTCGGCTTTCGTGAGAGGAGCCTTTGGCGCTGGTTGGTGAGGCTCGTCCTGGACCTTGTCGGCTTGGGTCTCCCAGTCGTCCTCCCAAGCATCAGGGATTGTCGTTGTGTTCTTCGCCATGGTGGATTTGAAAGTGTGTTTGTTTGCTCTTGAGAGTTCCTCCGGGAGTCAGAATCAGCGTCGTCGACTTATCTCTTGAAGTAGAGCTTTTCAGTCTCGACCAGGATCGTGAGGTTAAGCATAGAGGGGAACAAGGAACTTTGGCCGTCTTTTTGGAAGAAACAGGGCTGGATGGGGCTGAGAAGTCACTGTGTCAAGCTGGGGAAACAGGGGTGACTTAAATGCGACACGTACCAAAGCAGGATAATAGCCTAGAAAGCTTGTATCTCCGAAGTCTCTACTGTCAAGATCCCGCTGGGCGTTTTGGTAGCTTTGCGGGGTGGGTTGTCGGTACGTACCTATGAAGGTGGGGCAGGCTAGAAGCTGAGCCGTCGTACTACCTCATTCATGCCATCAAGATGTAAACTTGGCCGTGACGAAATGACACTTCTCTCCTGAGTAAGCTCAAACGTTGAGTAGTACTTATCAATTTGTTCTCTTATAATCACGTTCCATATCAGGTATTGATCACTTCATCGAGTTGTTCATCGACTTGTTATGCTCTTATTGCCTCCCTATTTGTAGACATCTCTTACCGCTCCTATAACATGGCCGGTGGACTTCGCTCGTCGCCTATTGTCCAACAAGAGATGGCGGATCGCGCTGCGAATACAGGCGCGAGGAGAACTATGGAGGAGCACGATATGGCCAGGTCAAAGCTGGCGGATCAGCACTTCAGTATGAGTATGTTTCACAAGAGCTGGCTCACTTGTTCTTGAGCGTCCGATATAACTCAACAGCAGCACTTGTTGACGAGTTTCCAGTCAACTATCCAAATCCATTCGCGACCCGGGGAAAAGATTCGAAGGCTTGCCCTCCAGGGGTTACCCCCGAGATGAACCAAAGGTGGCAACAGATGATAGAGCAGTCTAGGCAGTAAACCTTTGTCTACTAGGGTTAAGGGCGTGACGATCTGGTACAGGACGGTGAGTGACAGCTACACGATCAAGGTCTGGGTTGATTGACAATGCAGCAGTTGCCGCGTCAAAAAGACGCATTGTGATGTAGGCTTGAGAGGACAAACTGTGCTGTATGATGAGTTCATATTTGTCACCCGTGAAACTACAGTTGATGTTTCAGGTCAACCTAGAATGTCTACTTGCCTACAAAGTCTAGATCATATTGGTTCAAACAAATTGGAAGATTCTCTGAAATCGTTGCATTGGTTCCGGCCAGTTCTAGTTCTCCTTACTTCCTGTCACTTGCCACTCTAACAACACTACTTCCGAATACCCAATCACATTTAGAATGCCAATACTCTCCTGAAAAAGTAAAAGATTTCTAGCTAGAAATCCCGTTTGCCATCTGTACAGTTTGTCGAACACCGTTGTGAGCTAACTAGATGGCCAGGCCTGAGTTATTAGATAACTATTTCCACGGCTTGTTCAATGTTCATTACCACTCACGAACTTCGTGTGGTCAGCCACACGTATAAAAGGCACACTCATCTTAGTAGGTAAGTTAGTAGGCCTTGGCCAACCGTTCATGTGGCACAGCATGCGCTTCTAGGCCATCATGTTGGTCTCAGCCTGCATGTAAGCTGATCTTGGGAATAGCCTCATGTGGTAAGAACTGCAGCATGGGTGTGGCAGCCACGGAATGGACACTCACTTCCAGATGTCAGATCCAACAGCCACACTCTGTCCTCTCCCTTGATAACTTCTACCACGTTTTATCCATCCATTCGGACTGCAAGATGTCGATGTGAACAGGGGGGGTGTGAGACATGAGTGTCATGCTGCACTGTTACACGGGACTGGGTCATCGGGGTGTGTCTGGTCCTCGGTGTCACAGCGCCCAATAAAGCTGTGGCAAACACAAGCAAGCGGCTGCAGCAGCGAATGGCATGACCGATCTATCGGGGCAGAGCTCTTTACGGGACAAGCATTGGCCTGTCTTGATTGTGTCAACAAATACCGGCTTGCGAATTACAAAGATGAATTCACGAGTGCTGCCGTGATAAGCAGACAGCAACTATTGTCTACAAGAGAGATCAACACGGAAACTGGCGATAATGGTTAAGTGGTGGTTAAGTGGTGGTGTGTGTTTCCGTCAAACAGACAAGTTAACTGCCTCGGTTCAAATCTGACTGGCCATGAGACCACGGAGCAGCTGAGATGCACTACGTTGCATAGCCGGTTGTCTGGAGCCCTGCATGCAGCCATGTATTTGGAATTAAAGATACAGTGAAAGTGTCAATCCGGGGCTGAAGCGGAAGTAATTCTCCAACTCCGGCGGCTGATGGCCAATGGCTGACGTCGAGTTTGAACCGACGAGTTTGAAAGCTGAAGTTAGAGGGCGCTGTTTGTGGCAATTGTTGGGATTTTCCCGCGTGCACCCAATCCAATGTGAGTATTCGGATCAAAGGGCCTGCATACCATGAGAGGGCTGGGCCTTTTTTGATATGGATGACGGGACGCGGGAATCGCGCCGAGCCGAGGGAGCCTGGCTCGATAGAATTGTCCGCGCATCATGGACATGGGTGAGGACGAGGAGCTTCAAGTGTCTTGGATTCTGGGCCTGCACGGAGAATTTGGTCTCGGAGCGAATAGACAGAGGGCAGTTGGTGTTTGCCTCGTGAAGCAAGGCCAAATGCTAACTAGAGGCCAAAATATCAAGCTTCATGTCGACTCATCAATAGTAACTCGTTTGTACATAGCATCGCCTTGTCTCGGCTCATAGCCGCCACTAATAAAAGCAACCAGCATCAACCTAAGTAACTAAGCGTTGCATGCACCAATCCAGCACGCACATTCAGCCAAGAGTGAGGTGCGGCGTTGTCTCTGGTGATGATGAACGACAAGTGAGGGGAGCATGCAATCAGCAAGCTCCCAAGATGGAGAGCTTCTTGTTGAACCCGCCAAATCCGCCGAATCAGGGACAGGCCCCACCGAGTTTGCCCTTCCAAACGACGAGCGAACAGAGCGAGGATCGCCACATCCACTAGGAGCCTCACCTATCATGGTTGTACGCACTGTGGGCGGCCTCTTGTAATCCGCCCGTAATGTGCCTATCTAAGCTGCCGGAGGGTCCAATGGGATCCCAAACCAGCTGGAACTCCCGGTTTGGAACTCTCGTGTTTTCCAGAAGACACCGCTGTTCTGTCAGCAAAGGTCAGCTTTCACGAGTCTTGAAACTCGAACTATTAGCTAGTGACAGTCGATTCTCTACCTATTCATCAGTTCCTTCATGATATCTACTTATCTCACGTAGATAATTGTATCCTCTTGCGTATATGTTGCCACTTTCAACATGTTCCTGTCCTTATCACGCTATCTTGGATTCAAACCTGTTGAACTTGGTAACTATTGGTGCTGAGTGAGGCATGTGCGGATGGCGCCGAGCCGGCGTCAACGCCATTTGATTCGACGTGCAAAGCCTCATGACTGGAGCACGAATGTCTCAGTGAACGCAGAAGAGTGCAACACAAATGATTACGAGAGCTCCTGAGGCTGAGGCGGATGTAAAGCAACACAAGGCTGTCGGGAAAAGACCCAGAACAGAAGGTGATGTAAGCAGGATGTTATCTCTGTCTGATACATACCTACATCTCTCAGCATTAGTTCCATCAGCATCAGACAATCACCAACGACCTTGAGCGGAATTGGGCAACGCCTCAACCCCGCCGTGGCCAACTCTAAACCCGACAAGGAGGAGCAGCTTCAAAGATGGGTTGAAGCTGGGAATTAAAAGGCGCCGCTGTTGCAGTCCGGTCCACGACATTTCACATTGGATCTACTACCTAACTTAATCCATCCATGGCAGCTCCAGCTCCAGCTCCAGCTCCGTTACAGCGCACTGTACGGGCGCCTCTAAACTCCCCCAGCCCACCCTCACTTCGCCCCAAAGACGTCTAATTATCATCTCCGTCGCTTCTTCTTTCCCCTCTCTCAACATCAACCATCGCGTTTCTGCCAAAAGAAATCACGGTTTCTGGCCTCTCGTCACGTCCTCGTCCTACTCTCGACACGCAGAAGGTATCTCTGGGCCCTCGACGCCCAACACAACAACCCTTCGACGACTGCTTCGCCCCTCTCCTCCACCGAAGCACATCGATCGGCCCTGTTTTCTAAGCCGTCACAGCTCCCCCCAGCTCTTTGCCATGACGGGCACTGAGAGTGCTTCCAACCAGGGAGGCTTCGATCTCCTACGGAGGGCCACCCAGGCGATGATGTCAAGGTTAGTGTTTTATCTCATTTTTGTCAGTTTCATTTACAGTTTGGGTCACCTTTACACATGTTGTCTATCTCTGCGTGTCCGTTGAGGTATTGCGGCCCTAAGTTGGGGCCCTTGCATCCTGGCCAACTCGTTCTCTACTGGGTTCCTCTGGACGTCGATATCCCGGCATGTTTCCAGGGCACTGGGCATGGCCCCTCACCAATTCCAGGCGCTCTGGAGCTTGATGGTGGCGACGATGACGGCCTTTGAGCACACAACTGCACAAGAGCTCAGCAGCAGCGCGTCTTGTTCCGGCTAGTTCCAGTGCCCCCCTGGTCCTCGACACCGCCTCTAGCTAGGTGCCATGGAGCCCACGGTGGAAACCCTTCCGGCGCCTCTTTTCCTGCCACTTGGTCCTGCACCCGCTCAGAGACAGAAATACCACCTCAAGGCCCTGAACACCTGCAAGCTGCTGCACAGCTGCCCTACACTGCAGGCACTCGACGTGGTTCAGGCGCTGGCAGAGCGGGAGCTGGGGCATGGTATGCTACAGGTCATGTCTGTCCCGGCGGTTCAAGCTCTGTTGTTCCTGGCAAAACCCGGCAAACTTAGGCAGCACTTCTTCGAAGTCTCAAATCTGGAAAGAGCACAGGGAGGCGGATTCCGTTCCAAGCACGCATATACCAATCAAGGCGTTGCCTTCCCCTCGACTTGGCCTTTGCTGTGGAACCGAGAACTCGCCGTCGTCTCATTGAAACCTTTGAGACCCAATTCACCCAAACCTGACCTGGCTCCGGCATCAAACAATGGCCCCGGCGACATTCCCACATGTAAGGAGATAGCCTGGTAGCCTGGCTGTCTCTGGTTCTGCCGCAAGACCTGACTCGCCTCGGCCGTGATTGGGTCCAGTCGGCCGGCCTTAGAGTCAGTCCCTGCGTCTTGTCGCCGCCTCAGACCCCGCCATGAGCTTCCAGTCCCAAGCTCAAAAACAAATACAAGCAAGGTTTTCTGCTGCTCTCGGTCGGAGAAGCCTTTGGACAAGCCCACCCCCGGCCGGCCACTGGCGAGTTTTCTTTTCCGAACAAAAAACAAAGCGAGAAAAAAAGTCGATCTCGTCATCCCCTTTTCACTTTACATACGGTCCCAGAGCCTCCACTTTCTCCTCTCGCTTTCCGTCTTACACGGCCGCTCTCGGCAAGGCCCTACATCTCCATTTCTGCTGGTTCTGGCGCGTTGCCCGCACCCACATCCACATCATAGCGAAACACACCACTGGGCCCTCTTCACCTCAAAAGGACCCTGGACCATCCCGTGTTTTTCTCGTCATAGTCACCTCGCAGGAGCCCACGTCTGCCGCTATTGCTCTCCGTCGCCGCATTCCCATTCCCTCGTGGTCCATCGCAGCCTTTGCCCTGTTCCCCCTCTAGTCGACGCGCTTGGCAGCCGTCATGAACTAGTGTTCCCACACTGCCCTTCCCCGCGCCGCTGCATCGGCGCAGAAGCATTTATTCTCTCACTGGAAATCTCTTACAAAATGCATGGGGTTAACCAAACCACCAGGACCGCCGCCGACGAGGATGGCGCCGATCACATCGGTATTGATACACCTCGATCTGGTGTAGCTACTCCTCAACCCGACCTACAGGACAAACGCTTGCCCGGCATTATGAGCTACTTTGGTCAGGTTCGTCAACATCCCTCTACCACCAGCCTGTCCGTGTCAAAGCCCAGTCGGTCTCAGAGCACTACCACTCTAGACCGAAAGCAAAACCAACCCACTCCACCACCGACCGACCTGCAGTTGCAGGCTCACACCAAAGACTCTCCTCGCGACTGTGACTCCTTGGCTTCTGACCGGTTGCTTCTTCAATATGAACCTTTCGGTCTTGAGCCAAGCACCACAGAGCGGGATGAGCACAGTCTTTCTAACCCTTACCCATCCCCACCCACGTCCCAACCCTCGTCTTCGGGGGGTTCTATTTCTCAGGACATGATTTTTGCCGCCGCCGCAGACTTGGGGGCAGACGGCAAAGCCGCTGTCGCGACCAAGTCTTTGACACAACCAGCACCATTGAAGAAATCCGCTGCATCCCTATTCACTACTACTCATTATCAGACCGCCACCAATGTCCCATTATCCCCCAAGCTTGATACTTCTACCTGCGCAGCCCCTCTCAAAGATTCTGATACCTCTCACACTGAAGCCCTTTCCACCCCAAGTGCTCGCACCACCTCAGCCCCCGGCAAGTGGTTCTCTCTTGATGGACTCAAGGAGCTAACTCGTTTGACGTTCAAGAGCGGCAACTCGACTCCTAATCGAGCAATGTCGGCTGCTCGACCCTCCGGCTCTGATAGCCGAGCCCTCTCCTCCGCGAGAACTAGCCACGATGGCGCTGAAATCAGCGGAACTCACACTCCCAGAAGCTCGGGTTCTGCTGGTGCCCAGGCACCGGCTGCCAGGGGCAAGCTGACGATCAAGATCGATGAAGCTCGGGGACTTCGGAAATGTCGAGATCCTTATGTTGTGGTAGTTTTCCAAAGGAGTGAGCTCATTTCAGGTGGTCCTCATCCCATTGAAGGGGATGATGACAACCTCAGCGTCGCCACACCCGGCATGGGCGGGATTCCCATCCAGCGACAAGGAAGCGACTCCGGCCGTCCCATGGCAATCCCCATGAGAAGCCGCCAGAGTAGCAACACCAGCGTTAGTGACTACAACACATTCCGGAACCGGCCAGCACGCCAATCCTTCACAAGCCCGAAGTGGGATGCTGAAGCAGAATTGTAAGTTGCTTCTCAAAACCGAGGTGCCGTACTTAGACACTAACAGCTAGTAGCGATGTTGTGGGCTCCGAAATGCTTGTTGATATTTCCGTGTACGACCACTCATCCACAGGCGAGGAGTTCCTTGGGCATGTCGATTTCGAGGCCAGCAAGGACCATGAAGCGCCAGTTCGGGGGTGGTTTCAGTTACAGGGCCATGCTGATACCATGGCAGAGAATGCCCCGACTGGTGAGATCTACGTCGAAGCCATCTATAACAGATCCGAGCGAAAGCACTTTGGTCCAACCGACTTTGACATCCTCAAGCTCATTGGAAAGGGTACTTTTGGGCAGGTTTACCAAGTACGGAAGAAGGACACACAGCGAATTTACGCCATGAAGGTCCTCCAGAAAAAGGTTATTGTGCAAAAGAAAGAGGTTGCGCACACTGTCGGGGAGCGAAATATTCTTGTGCGAACCGCCACGTCCGACTCCCCATTCATTGTTGGCCTCAAGTTTTCGTTCCAGACACCCTCGGAACTCTATCTCGTGACCGACTATATGTCTGGAGGAGAACTTTTTTGGCATCTGCAGAAGGAGGGGCGGTTCGACGAGAAACGTGCCAAGTTCTATATCGCCGAGCTGATCTTGGCTATTCAGCATCTCCACAACAACGACATAGTATACCGAGATCTGAAGCCCGAAAACATCCTCCTCGATGCCAACGGCCACATTGCATTGTGCGATTTCGGTCTATCCAAGGCCAACCTTACGAAGAACGATACGACAAACACTTTCTGTGGAACAACCGAGTACCTCGCGCCCGAAGTTCTTCTGGACGAGTCTGGCTACACCAAGATGGTCGACTTCTGGTCACTGGGCGTCTTGGTCTTTGAGATGTGCTGCGGTTGGAGCCCGTTCTACGCCGAAGATACGCAGCAAATGTATAAGAATATTGCATTCGGCAAGGTGCGGTTCCCCCGGGACACCCTTTCACAAGAGGGTCGAAACTTTGTCAAGGGGCTCCTAAACAGAAACCCCAAGCACCGCCTGGGGGCCACAGACGATGCTGAGGAGCTGAAGAGGCACGGCTTCTTTGGTGATATTGACTGGACACTGCTCGCCAGGAAGCTCATTACCCCTCCATTCAAGCCTAAGTTGAAGAACGAGACCGATGTATCGTACTTTGATCCCGAATTCACAACGGCGTTGGATCAGAACGGGTCTCTCAACGAACGCGCTGCGGCGTTGGCCCGAGGCTATGCCGCCTCGACTCCTCTATCTCCCTCAGTGCAGGCCAACTTCCAAGGCTTCACTTTCGTGGACGAGAGTGCCCTGGACGACCACATGCGAGACCTGGCAAGAATGGACGACCAGGACATGAATGACGCCCACGACGCCCGCGGGCACCACGGCCACGATGACTGGGACAACCTAGACGATATTGACCTTAGAAAGGCAAACCGGATGAGCGGCATCGTGAAGACGTCTGGGCATGATGAGCACATGGTAGGAGGCTCACATTTTGACGTATAAGCCCGGGAACTTTCTGCACTCTTGTCCAGATCGGCTCCACGGCGTTTCGACGATGATGGGGGTTCTATCCGTGTCATACAGAAACAAAAAGTACTATCTCGCAGAAAGCAAAAAAAAAAAAGCCGTGCCCTCTTGTTTCCACGTGGGCCATGGATGATTAATTGTGGAAATATTTGCATCAAGGTGGGATGGTATTGCATTGCATTGGTCATCGTGCTGAACAGGATTCAACGGCGTTTTACGGTTGTGCAAAAAAGGGGAGGGAGAGGGAGTCTATTGCTGGCCCCCTTTAGTGTGCCTTTCCCCCGAGTCTGATTTCCGCAGAGAAAAACCGGATAGGCCATATGCAGTAATGAATGAGAATGCCTAACAAACAACGAGCTGCGAGAAGCCTACTAGTTAAATAAATGCTGTTGACGCACTATCATTGACTTCAATCCCAGTTGCTGTACCTGGTTAATGACGTTACTTGCCCGTTGTCGTCGGTGACGTCTGATGGATTGATGAAATTAGGATTCTCTTGACTGCGTGCTTGCGGATCAGATCACCAAGACACTGTCGGTTGAGTAGGAATAGTTAGTCCTCGGTATTGACGTCGAGCTAGGTAGATGACCAAGTTGAGTGAACCGATTACTGTCTGCCAATGTCGAATGCGTTACCACAGCTAGGGAAATAATGTTAAATAGGGTGGCTCATAATGGCTCGTTGGCAGTAAGCAATCAGTAGTCGTCTAACTGTTTGAGATGGCGAGAGTCGAACGTCACAGTTTTCACAGAATTGCCGATGTTGATGGTCAATATTGCTTGTGCTTCATTTGGCGTTCGCATTCCACAAAAGAGTTCCTACAGGCAACCAAGAGGCTGGTATTTAGGAAAATGTACACAGGATTATCATCCCCAGTCCACTACTGCAACGATCGTCTCGTAGCTCCGACTCTAGCCCCGGGGCCGAGCGGTGTCAGCCTCCCTTTCTTTTCGTTTCCCCCCATCTAACGGCGGAACGTGGCCCGAGATGGCATGCCGGACAGTTCTGCGTCGAACCACGGGAAAGACGCCTAGTGGTGGACCTCATCCTCCTCCTCGGCCTCGAGCCAGTCGGCGACCTCGGGGGTGGCGCCGGTGGTCTGGGCAGTGGTGTCCTGGCCCTCGATCTCGACGGCCATGCTCTCGTACTCCTTCAGGTTTCCGGCGAGGTCGGTCTCCTCAGGGGAGGTGGGGGTCTTGGGGAGGTCGAAGATCTGGACATTGCCATCGGCATCGGACTCCTTGACGGCGGGGGTCTTGTAGGCCTTGAGCTCCTTAAGATAGAGCTCCTGAACGAAGTCGGCTGTTGGGGGAGATCATGTCAGCAATTGAACAATAATTGAGTAGCTTGATGCGCTGGGAGTCGAGCTAGTCGTTGTGATGACGTGCAGAGACGCCGGGTGGTCGTTGAGGTTTGGCGACGTCGGGGCTTCAGGTGGAGCGCAGCTTCGGCTAAAAGAACTGATCCGACCGACAATCGAGACGACGTAAAGCCCAGCTGAATACAAGGCATCGAAAGGCAACAGGATCTTACCTCTCCGGGAGACGGTGGGAGCAATGAAGCCCCTCATCTGGACGGCATTAGGTCTGGCGACACGGGAAACAGCCGCAACGGCGGAGCGAGCGCGCTATAAACACGGGGGAGTTAGCAAGAAATTCATCCATCCATCGGCCAAGGCCAGAGGCCGGTAGGTTGAGGCATCGTAAGAGATATCAGAAATGACCTACCGAAGCCCGGGACAGTTGGCTGAGCATTTTGTATGGCTGGTCGTGGCTCAATTGGGTGACTCCGGGGAGATGGGGGATATGAGGGTTTTGGGGGAAAATCGTGAGAGGTTGCCCATGCGTCTTCGCCCCCGGCTAGAGCGGTTCGGCCTTGCTATCGTGGAGTTTATGCCTCAGGCTGCAATAGCTAAGACTTGCTTTTTTTGGTAGCCGGAGCTTTACGGGTGGTCCGACTCACGTGACTTGGGGAGAGGTGATCGCGATCACGACTGGAATTAATCGTCTTCACTTACATCACGAACTTGGTAGAAAGCATCTTCTTTCTGCTGATCTACGATATCGAAACTGATCATTTACAAGTCACATCCTGACTGCGTTCTTTCTACTAGTTAAGACATTCAGATTGTGCCCGCTATTGAGCGTAATGCTTCAGAGTCCGATGCGACTTCTACCGAAACCCTGAATACATAGCATCTCGGTAGGCACACGTTCAGACTATCACTCAAGGACAAATATAGCATTGCACGGAATTTTAATAGCTGCTAAACTCAAGATATTTCCTGTACTCCCTTGACTCACAACCCAAAACATTCCTTGATATCACATAAGTTCCAAGTCTCTCACAGCACAACAACCTACGGCTTCAAGCTCATCGCTGCTCCTCCTGTGTCATCTGCGGAGACATCTGCTTAGTTCGAGGTGTCCTCCTCATGCGACCAACAAAGATGCCAGCAAGATAGAGCAAGGATGCAATGCCTGCAATGACCGAGTACGCAATAATATAGGCCTTGGACGAGCCTGCAAGCTGCAGACCCAGGCCTCCGTTGACTATACCCAGGATCATGAGAGCTCGGCCGAACCAGATATGGATATGGCTGATGATTCCTCGCTTGCCGTGGCTCTTAAAGTATCGATGATGAGCAAAGCCGAGAATAGGCTGCAGACCCATCAACGCTACAACAATGGTACCCATCTTTGTGTGTGTTTGCTTCCAGAACTGAATAACCAAGTTAGCACTTAAAGCTAAGTCATGATGCTCAAAAGGATGACTTACATAACCGTCATCGCGGGCATACACGTAGCCAAGGCCAAAGCCGGCCCACATGCCGAGGAAGACAATGAACTGCCAGCCAGCGTGGATGAACCACTTTCCGATAATGGGCATGAGCACAGCTCCCAAAGGATATCCAGCAAGGAACACAATGGACATGACGATTCCATGGGCTCTCAGTACTGTGTCGCTTGGTCCGCTCTCTTTCTCTGATACACCAGAAGAGTCAGAGTCAGAGTCGGAGTCAGACTCAGACTCAGAGCCTGATCCCGTGTCTTCGCTGCTGCTCGAAGAGGTGAAGGGGTTGCTATCGGAGCTCATCGATGCTTGGGAAAAGTCGACATCGAAGCTGCTGTGCTCGTCGTGCTGCTGAATCCTTTCAGAAGGACTCGTGGAATCCAACGAGTCGCCCTCCTTCCAGGCTGCGATCCACGAGTTGGAGCCTTCGAGATCCAAGCTATCACAGTCGCCGCACCGGACGTTGGCAATCATCTTGCCGTCCTGGATGCCAGAGCCCGACAGAAGTTCGAGTTCGCTTCGTTCGCTGTATTGCGGCATGTCATGGCCTTGTCCGTTCCTCGGGCTCAAGGTGACATTGCCTTGGCCATCTTGGTATATTACAAAGATCTCCGCGCCTGACATGCTGGAGCCGATGCCGACGCCAGCCCATGTGTTGCTGGTCGGGGCTTCGATCTGGAAATATATGTTGCCGGACCCTGAGCTTGCGGATGCATCTGGGACGCCCCAGCGGAAACATACGTCTCCGTTGTTGGGGCAGAAGGATTCAGTAATGGCTAATGTACCGCCAGCATCTAATGAAGGTTGTGTTAGTCACGATTGAGTTTGAATGGCTGTGCCTGTGCTGAAGGACACTTACACAAGGCCGCGGTAGAAGCTACCAGTGTGCCGATTGTAGACTTCATGGTGGCTCTTACAGCGAGTTTGTCGGTCTGAAGGGATACATCTAATGTTAGATGGGCAATTCCACAGGAGGGGCACGGCGGCAGCCATATATACATACAGATCGGGCGCCTCTTGTAACACGGCCAAACCCATCTCGAAACGATACCGTCGAGCTACAGGCACAAGCCGCAAGCCACGTCCGGGGCCAAGAAAGTTACGAATTGCATGCACGTTAGAGGCTCGGCAGACAGAGTCTAATCGGGGGATAAGTGCCGTCATTCTTTGAACGACGATCCCCATGTCAAAGGAAACGCGCCAGAGCAGGGTGAGAGGGAGACGAGCTCGATCCTCATGTCGTCGTCAGCTTCTTCTTTTTTCTTCCTTGTCTCGGTTCCGCCCTTTGATGCCCAGACTCTGGAGAAGAGGGGAAATAAGATAGGGTTTCATCACACTGCCACATTCTGGTAACCGGAAGTGAGAGAGTGCCGTGCCTAGGGTGTCTCTTTGTGTGAGATGGGGAGCATCTGGACGTTGAGACTTGGCCAAAGGCTGTGGCTATTGGTTTAGAACGATACATCATCACTTTCACCTCCAAGGAAAACATCACGTTGCTGGCATGCTCCAAGGCGGCCGACCCCTACCAAAGACAGCTTGACGCTTGACAACGGTAGATCTACTCTAACTTAAATCAAAACACAGCCTCCCCCCCAATTGCAAAGATGGGAATGCCGGGGCCCTTGAAGGAGCAAATCATGTCTCAAACGAGAAGCCGTCCGTCAAGAGTCTGGTTCCCTGGCGGATAGTCTTATACTCCCGAGACTCTTGCGAATAACACGCACAGCCCTCTTCGGTCTCGCATTGTAGATGAGATGGAGAGGAGAGGCCTCCGCGGTTGATGGACCAATAAAACCAGTCACAACATCTGGATTTGCAATCAATTCACTGTTGCACATTCTAGACTCTGGTCCATACACGATGATTCAATCTTGACTGAGCAGACCATCCCTGCCCGTCCTCGTACAAGGTATGCAGGCTTGACGCCTCGCGTGGTGATGATTGCGCGGCCACTCCCTTGCGGTTAGTTCATATCCGTGACGGATGTGTAACAACGTCAGCATCATAGGCCTGCAAACAATGTCCCATCTTTCCCGTCAAATAACTACAGATACAGACTTTATGTAATACTACGTCGTCTCTGTCCTTGTCTTTAGCTGCTTCACTCCTACTACAACTTCTATCATCTCATAACCTTCGACCTCAGCCTCTGCTGACGTGGCCCTCGCACCCATGATATGGCTTGTCAAGATGTTGCGTATGGTAAACAGCATTGACTTTAATCACACAAAAAAGGATGCTGCACGAACAAAGGGTTTCGCGCAAGATATTTCTACTCTACTATTCTTGACCATCATTACCCGGCAGAGTATCCGCCATTGTCTAGAGACCAGTGCTGAAATGAATCTTCTAAAGCCAAAACAGAGACAAGCCGCCCATCTATACGCCTGAAGCACCCTTCAAGCCCAAGCTCATAAACCTCTCCCGTCTTCTATATCATATTTGAAACGTCGCTCTCTTTTGGCGCTGTGCTGTCGACACAGCTCAGGTGTGCGCCGCATACGCAGCAAACCCGTTGTCGTTCAGGAGGCTCGACGATGCCACAAAACTGAACCCGCCAAAGAGCTCATCCTTAGGGACGCTTCGGGGCCAGGCATCATCCTTGCTCGTCAGCATGGGGCTGAGCGACAGATCTGTAAACTCGGGCGCAAAGTTCTCGGCCAGCTCAGGGTCAGTGATCATGGGCTGAATAGGCGGCTCGAGCTCCCGCGCTGCCAGCTTCTTCCAGTCAAGCTTGCGGAAGAACCGGTGCTTCTTCATGGTCTGGAGATCCTTAGGCATGACGGCCCCGAGACGCTTCTTTGGATCCTTGCGGAGCAGTCGGGTAAGCAAATCCTTTGCATCGGGGCTCAGAAAGTAGGGAAGCACCAGCTTCTGCTTGACGATGTTGTCCTGGATCTTGGCATGGTTCTGGCCTCGGAAAGGTGGATTTCCCGTCATCAAGTCATATCCAAGGGCGCCAAATGACCACCAGTCGACGGCTTTCCCGTACTTCTTTCCCAACACAACCTCGGGCGCCATGTACTCAACAGTGCCCAGCATCGAGTTGCAACTCTCGGTCTGGTCGACGGAGACCTTTGACAGGCCAAAGTCGGTAAGAAGGAGGTGACCGTCGGCGTCCAGTAGACAGTTCTCGGGCTTGAGGTCACGGTAGACCACTCCCAGGTCGTTGTGAAGATGCGAAATGGCCAAGAGCATTTCTGCCATGTAGAACGAGGTCACGTCCTCCGAAAACATCTTCTCCGTGTTCAGGTGAGTAAAGAGCTCACCGCCCTGTCCATATTCGAGGATTAGATACAGTTGCTCGTGGTCCTGGAAGGCGTAAAACAACTTGACGACAAATGGATGTCTGTTGACTGACTCGAGGATCTGTCGCTCCGTCTTGGTCTGTTCGATGAGCTTCTTGTGAACAACCAATGATGCCTTCTTGAACTGCTTCTGTGCGTAGAGCCGTCCGGTGGCGCGCTGCTTAACGAGGAGGACGGTGCCGTAGGTACCCTTGCCGAGGCACCTCAGCTGCTCAAAATCCTCCGACGACATCTTGCGGTTGGGGTTGAGGCCACCCTCGAGGGTCTCAAGATAGCCACTTCGCGAGTGGACGCTCTCGCTGACGAAGTCGTTTTCGAGGTTGACTTCGTAACTAACAGAGCCCTCCGAGCCCTCGCTACCGGCTTCGCTGCGGACGTCCTCTCGGCTCTGGGTGCGGCTGATCATCTGCTTGCGCAAGTCGATTCCGTTCCCTTGCTGGCTTCCAGCACGACTCATGGAGTGACAAGGTGAGCCACCGTCGAGACTTAGGGGCTCCATCTGCATTCGCAACTTGGCGATGCCCGAGGTGGCAGGCGAGGACGTAGCGCGGATAGTAGGGCTGCAGTTGGCACTGACAACATCGTCAAAGAGGGTTCGTCCGCCGGGAGTTTTGCGCCGTGGGGTCTCGCTGTGGCCATGGTCGGAATCTTCGTCGCCAGAAGTAATGGGTGTGGCCTGGAAGCCGCGGACGGTGGTGACCGCGGCGGGCGCCTGGCTTATCATGGCGGGAGATAATCAAAGTTGTAGTCGCAAAGTATAAGGATGAAGGGTGACACGGTTGCCCTCAAACAACTACAACACACAAGCACTTGTTTGACTCGGTCAGGAACAAGTGCAAGAGGTCGCGCGATTCAAGGAAAGCCTCGTCGGCCCTCAGGATCTGCACGGGGCCGGGATTCAAAGCGTCGCTCGATCTCGTAGAAGGTCGATACTACCCGCATCTGGTAGCGGAAGAAGGAAGTACGGTATTCGGCGGGCTTTGCTATATGCATTTGGCAGCGATAATGGGCGGTAAACTGTCGAACGGAGGGTTGTAATTCACCAACAAAGGTGGGACAAGGGAAGAAAGAAGAGGAAAAGGGAAAGGAGCCCCAGCGAGACAAAGGACAGGCCGAAGATTTAAAACCTGTAAAATTTGGTGGCCCTGAAATTCAAGCGGCGCACCCGCTGCAGCGCGCTACGGCACCAGGGCAGGCTTTTCTTCAGGCGTGCATCCACTGGCTGCAGGTGCCTAACAGTGACTTGCAGTGCCCCGTGCTGCCAATGGTCTGCCAGACCGCCGCACCATGAACAGCCACGGGGCCGAGTTTGGAACGCGGGGAGGAATTAAAGGGCCCCCAGGCTAGTGAGCGGGTGCGAGACACCATGTTGTACTTTGTACGTAAATAGCCCCCCCCTGAAGCCAGGGATGCGAAGCTGAAATCTGGAATTTTGCTCTGTAGAAGCCCGAGTAAGTTAGCCAACACGAGGGAAACCAGCTCTGAGCATTAACTAGGTTTAGCCCCTTTCTGGTAGATTTGTGGCTGCCGGAGAGACTTCCTTGTTACGGAGAACAGGCAGTCCAAGTCTCGGCTCAAAAGCTCGACTGTGAAGTAAGCGAAGCCCGTCAATCTGGAGACCTGACATCACAAATAACCTGACAGGCCTGGAGCATGCGACGATCCAGCGGCAGCGACGGTCGGGTTCCGATTTAGCGGGCCCTTTCCGCTGGTGCTTCAGTTCTTTGGGGTTTAGCGCGGTTCGGACCCAGCTACCGGCCATCGGCGAAACGAGCTGCCGTCCAGGCCAGAAGCTCTGGAAATTTCACGTTGAGCTTCAAGAGCGTGTAGCCAGCTTCAAGCCTACAAACCACATCCAATAGCAACCCCGATCACCCTCGACATCACCAACGGTACGGCTTCATATTAGCAACTCCATCTACAAATAAAGCATTCTCGGTCTCATTCCAAGTTTCTCAAAAACATTATTGGTATCCTGGCAGTAAGTCAACTTCGCCAAGATGATTCATCCGTCGCGGCAGGCGTATGTCGAGGACGCCGAACAGAACCAAGGCATCGCCTTGGAGGATCTTCCAGATGACCATGACTACGATCTACCTATGGGCGGAACCGGTGTCCCATCCGAAAAGGCCTCTGCCATCCTCAACCAGTTCAATCGCAAGCGACTTGCCGCCACAATCGCTGTACCAACCGACGATGGCCGAGTTCGCGCAAAGCTCAGGGAGATGGGTGAGCCTGTTACACTCTTTGGCGAAGGCCTTGTCGACCGTCGGGATCGTCTGCGCGAGCTTCTCACGATCCAGGCTGAGATGTCAGGCCTGGAGAATGGTGATATCACCATGGAGGACGCGGCAGATGAAGAGCAGGAGGAGCAAGAGGAAGAGTTTTACTCAAGAGGCGGAGATGAGCTCCTACAGGCCAGAATCAAGCTCGCTGAATATTCTTTACCCCGCGCCAAGAAAAGGACCAAGTTCCAGAAAGCCGAGTCAACGATACCACTACGAACACAAGTCAAGTTCAGAAAACAAGTCAAGGAGCGGCTGCAGGCTTTTGAGCTTCAAGGCAGTCAGACAGTCGGTGAGCGGCACGTCAGTATGACTAGAATATCGCCCAACGGAGACCTAGTGGCCGTCGGCAACTGGGGTGGTCAAGTAAAGCTGGTTGAGATACCAAGCTTGACGGAAAAGATGACCTTCCGAGGCCACACCAATAAAATCAGTGGCCTGTCTTGGTTCCCAGGGGCCACCCTTCCGGAACAGAACGTGTCTCCAGATACTGTCAATCTAGCTTCAGGCGGCGCCGAGGGCCTCATCCACTTGTGGTCTCTCAACAAGGACACTCCCATATCTTCACTCCAGGGACATTCACAACGTGTCTGCCGCATCGAATTTCACCCTTCCGGGCGCTACCTAGCTTCAGCCTCCGAGGACACCTCATGGCGCCTCTGGGACGTGGAGACAACAGCCGAGGTGCTCCTCCAAGAGGGACACTCGAGAGGTGTGTATGCTGTCAGCTTCAATACTGATGGATCCCTTCTCGCAAGCGGTGGTCTGGACAGTATCGGCAGGATCTGGGACTTGCGGTCTGGACGCACGGTTATGATTTTGGATGGCCATCTTGACGGTCACATCAAGCCTATTCATGCTCTAGATTGGAGCTCCGACGGACATCGAGTCTTATCGGGGTCTGCTGATGGATGGATCAAATGCTGGGATGTCCGAAAGGTACAAAGGACTGGCGGGATTGGCGCGCACACCAGTGCCGTCTCCGATATGCGCTGGTTCAAGGGTCTCGATGATCCGGTAGACGGAATACCCCCAGGTATCGACGACAAGGGTGCGCAGCTACCCAAGAAGTCCGGTACGTTCTTTGTATCGAGTGGTTTCGACAAGAACGTCAAGGTCTTTTCGGCCGATGACTGGACACTGGTACAGACACTCAGCGGTCACACAGGACCGGTTGCTAGCGTAGACTACAGCAAGGACGGAAAATGGATTGTCAGCGGAGGACACGACCGCACGGTAAAGCTCTGGGGCCGCAACGATGGCGAGGGCATCTAACGTTAGTCAAGGAGTTGGGTGAATAGATCTGGGTAAGACGGACTGCGCTACTTTTTGAGATACCCCGAATTTCACAACCTTTTTTTCCAGGAACCAAGCTGTCAACGGCACGTTTGTTTTATTCACGTCAACCACGAAACCTATTCACAGGTTTCAAATAGCTTGAAAGTCTTTGTTCCAGAGTAGGCCTATTCATGATGAAGTGGGGTAGAGTTGTTTGCTCTGGTTTCATTGACGCACGCCCCCTCGGAATCATGTGATGCCACATGTGCGATTAGATAACGAACTCTTCTCATTTTGTTCTAGCTCCAAGTCCCCCTGCTCGCCAACCTCATCAACTATGTCAGGTTCCTTTCACGATTTCCGCATATCTTTTTGTTCATCACCATCATCACGTTTCACGGCAGCGGAAGTTCCCCCATGAACCGGTACCGTCGCCATATCCTAAGCATCGTCAATCCGACCTGAACACACTGGCCATGGCGAGTATCGACCGCTATCGGCCTCCTAGGGAAGGCTATCAGCCTCCGACAATACCGGCCAACAATCGACCCGAGCGCGAGTCCAGGTCACGATCTCCTCGACGACGCGATACAGTTCCCCCTGCAGTTCCAACTCCCCCTCAACACTCGACGCGAACCTCTCCGCCTAGGCCACAGGGGCGCCAGAGCCAAAGCCAGCCATCCCCGACGCAGTCCGGCGCACAAACACCACTAAGCGGCCCAAATCAATGGTCGTTTACCTCGGATGAAGTGCTGAGTACGCCCAGCATTGTCGAGGGCATCGCGCCGGCGGATGAGAGGATGCGCAGGGCAAAGGGTGTTAACTTTATCTACCAGGCTGGTGTTATGCTGGACCTGCCCCAAATCACCCTCTGGGTGGCTGGCGTGTTCTTCCATCGCTTCTACATGCGCTTGAGCATGGTACAGGAGAAGGGCGGTATACATCACTACGTGAGTTTCCCACGCAACTTTCATGGCCGCAGGTTCTTGGGAAATCCTGAGTAACCTGGAGATTCTTACCGCAACTCGGCATTAACACTCGTCTCCATTCAGAACATTGCAGCTACGGCCCTCTTCTTAGCAAACAAGGTCGAGGAGAACTGTCGGAAGACAAAAGACATCATCATTGCGGTTGCAAAGGTCGCGCAGAAGAACACCAAGCTCATTATTGATGAGCAGAGTAAGGAATATTGGCGCTGGCGAGACAGCATTCTGACATATGAGGAAGTCATGCTAGAACAGCTGACTTTCGACTTGATGATCGACAACCCCTACCGCCACCTGTTCGAGCTCCTAGGCAAGCTCGATATTGTTCACAACAAGCATCTGCGACAAGCCGCCTGGGCATTTTGCAACGATGCCTGCTTAACATCCATACCTCTTCTGATAGAGGCTCGGGATGTCGCCATCAGCGCGATATTCTTTGCAAGCGTGCACACAAACCAACAGATTGACGACATTAACGGCGATCCCTGGTGGAAGCACTTAAGGGGCGATGAAGGTCGCTGTTCCAGGGCTATCGAGGTGATGCGTCAGTTTTACATGGAGAATCCGCTTAGAAAGCAGAACCCTTCGCTACCATCACCCGCCTTTCACCTTGAGAACACCAGGAGGCGAGGTGATACCCTACTTAGCCAGCCTGATACAATGTCGTCAACCACAGGGACACCTCTGGAGGGCGATCGCGCGAGTCGAAGTCCTGGTGCCGGCTCTAGGCTCAACGGTGCTAATAAGGATGGTGAAGGGCGGCATCGCGGCCAAGAAGGAGGCTCTCAATCTAAGTCGGAAGAGAATGACGATGCAGCGAGATCGCCTCTAAAACGAAAAGAACCAGAGGATGGAGAAGCAAAGAATGACCGAGCCGAGAAGCGAGCAAGACTGTCGGAGGATGAAGAGGGTGAACTGATTGAGGATTAACCCCGGGAAATGGGGGCTCTGTATCAGTACAAGCAAAGAGGCGTTCGGGTCCTTAGAAATAGTTACGAATGCCTGACTACATGAGGAGGGTAATGGGATTTTCCGCCATGGCCTAGGCTGGATGGTCAGGTTAATAAGGCATTGGGAGGGCGCTCCCAGGATATGGCGTTTTGGATGCAGGTGGTCAACGCCCTCGGCAACGCAGATTTTAGCTCACGGCCTGGAGAGTTAGATACGGTTTAAGGACGGCTCAGGCGCCGCAGTTCGAAGCGTGTGATGGTATGATTCCTCGTCGAGGCGTGTACTCGATGCTTGTGGTCTAACTAGACCCTGGCTAGGTAACGTCAATATGCCGATCTATAAATTGACCCTTGGTCGTCTAGAATAATGTTAGTAGATAAGTATAGTCTACAACATCTAACTAGCTGATACATTCGTCAGTTGTTGACGATGAGCTAAGCTACCTTTTCGCGGCAAAATCGTGTTGATATTGGTATTTACGTAGCAATACCGAATTTGTTAAGACAGAACATTGCTTGCATTACTCCGTACATCAAGGCTCATGTGTAAGAGGATGGGCTTCGTTTTGAGCAGCTCGATTTGAAATATCAAAAAACAAACACATGATATCGAACAAGAAGAAACTGGCTCTCTGAGTTGAGGATTCACCACCTCATTCATCATTTCGTTGAGGTGACGGGAGGTACCTACGTACCTTCAAATCGAAATGGAACGCAGCAGAGCCTCAGGCACGACATGCCAAATTCTGCCAATCACCCCGGCCTCACCGCCCTAAAGCTTTCTATAAAATACGGGCCGCACCCGCTCAAGCTTCGCTTTTCCTTTTCTTCTTTTCTCCTTAGCTCTCTTTGCCTTTTGGCTTAGATCAAGTGTAGTATCTGTTCTTTTCAGTTTAATCTCTGAAAGATCTCTAAGGAGATCAATCGTGATTATTCCTATTTTTGGCTGCCGGGCGGTTTCCTCTGTGCTTGCACATGATCCCGCCCACAGTGTCCCTGGTATTACACTGCCTCCAGGTGACGCGAACACTTTGAGCTCCGTTTTTCATTGCTTTCTTGGGCTTGCCTAGGATGTGAAGAAGATCGAAATGAAGTTTATGGTAGCCGGGGTAATGCCATAACTTGACGAATGCTCGGCCAAAGACTATTGTTGGCTATCGGTCTGTGAAGGTTCCAGAGTTGCCAATTTAAACGTGATGTTATTCTTGGCCCTTGGTGGAAGGATGCCTGTAACTATGTGTCTCGCTTTGAATTGTACTCATAATTTCTGCTGCTTGTCTCCGGGCCTATGCAGGGTAGAAGGTCCGTCCTTACGCGCTCTCACTGTTCGAAATGTGCCTACAGCTAGCTACCTTCTGCTCGGACACGTATACGATTTAGCAGATGCCTACATATCTCCCGTTGTTACACCTAATACTTCGGGTTCGTATCCATGTTTTATCGCTGGTCATTTGCCATATGTGACTGTGGTTTTGTATTCTCAACCTTGATGCTATTAACGTTAATTATGCCACACTTTAAAGATACCAACACCTAATGGAAATAACGGCAGGGAACATCAATCAGACTAGTCGAATTAAGCACCAAAATTCATATATAAGTATGTACTCGTAAATTGTATTCTCCACGAATATACCATGTAGGATCTTATATTTGATGCCCAGGCATTCATCAGGCTGTTTTGTCGTCGGTGTGTCGCGCAAGCATGGTGCCTAAAGTGGATTAGCGCTAACATGCCAGAAGCTCCTCCAAAAAGTGCATCTCCAGCGCCCGCAGTGAACATTGAGACAGCTTCACGCAACGTTCTGCCACGACCATTACCATACACAGCTACCCATACCCGAACCACGAATACAGCCTGCCCAGTATACAACAAGAAAATAATATATATATTCTGTGGTGCTGTAAAGGCACCCATCACCCGTCGACAGCATGGCTACCCTCGGCGGATATCTCAACAGTATGGCTCTTTTCAAAGCTGGCCTCACGTATACAACTGCATTGCTGACGTCTATATAGAGAAGGTCTTGATCGTCACAGCCGACTCCCGTATTCTGGTCGGAACCCTGGCAGCCTGCGATCAATCGACAAACCTAGTACGTCCTCCGTTACCGTCAACCCCTCCCCCGAGACCGCTACTTACAAGACAATATCAGGTCCTCAACAATGCGGTAGAACGAATCATCCGTACGCCCGACGACACAGAGCCTTCAGCTGAAGTACCGCTGGGCCTCTACCTTGTGCGTGGCGACAACGTCTGCTCCATCGGACTCGTCGACGAGGCGCTCGACGAGAGCATCAACTGGACAGAAGTCAAGGGCTCAGCAATCGGAGGCATAAAACACGTGTAGCACACAATATCAAAACAGCAGAGCGGTCTTAATCAGCGGTTCTCCTCCCACTTGTTTGTTTGGGGTATTGGCATCCACGGCTGGAAGACGGGGAGTACCTCCTGTCCGGTGGCATTGATAGGATCATATGGCGTTTGAGTACAAGGAGTTTTAGACAATTTATTTGGCCTTCACAATGGTATGGGTCACCTTATTATCTTCATGCTCAAATTCGTTCATACTATATTGGCTGACGTATGGCTGGTAAGGCAGGCTGGATCTTTCTAACCAAAGATCCTCTGCATCAGCACACCCCTGAAGATTTCCTGGCCGGGGGAGTCAATTAGACGGTTGACCCGGTTACCCTTTCGCACGCTCAGCCAGCCATGGTCGTCGCCGGGCACTTCGTCGAGTGTCAGGATATGAGGGTCCTCATCCGGGTTAGTAGAAAGAGCAACAGCAGCCTCGGCAGGCTTCTTCCTGAGCCTGCGATCAACAACGTGCATCCCATGCGTCCATTGGCCGCTCGTCTCGACACGAATGTCCTCGGGCTTCTCGGGTGTCTTCCACTTAGGATCGTCCCGAGTCAGCATGTACCAGACAGTCAACGGATCGTGCAAGGACAAGCCGGCTTCGGTGTCCTCGCCCATCTCCTCAATCTTATTGAATGCACCGTTGACAAAGTGTGACACCCACTGGGCAAGAGGACTACCGGCCTCGATGTGGGCCTTGATGTGCTCATTGAAGTAGCTGCTGTTGATGAGGTGCGGGGTGGTGATATCGAGAGGGCAAAGGGTGACTTTAAGCTGGCGAGAGAGCTTGGTCGGGTATTCCGACAGCGTCGAGAGCTCCCGAGGGACCGCCGGCATGGTCGAGTGCGGGTTGGGCGATGTCAGCGCATACACCCGCGCGGCGGCAACAGCATCGGCGTAGCAGTTGAACTCGGCGACAGGCGTCACGTTACCCTCAACATTAACAGCTCCGCCCATGACAACCACTTCCTTAGCACGGAGCAACGTCTCAGGGTCCTCGGCCGCCGCTAGAGCAACATTGGTCAGGGGCCCAACAGCCAAGATGGAGATGGTGTCTACCGGATTCTCCTTGAGGAGACGCAGAATCTCCTTGTGAGATGGGGCCTTGGAGGGGGTAAAGAAGGGAGAGTAGTCTTCCGCACCATCTGCGCCCTCCTGGAACAGGCCTTTCCACGTTTCTGAAGGAGAAAGATGGGGATGGGCCTCATGAACGTTATGCAAGCCATCAGCACCGTCTGAGCAAGATTCTGTTAGTGACATGGATCTCACCCAGCGATCAAGATGAAAGTGGCTTACGGAAGTAGTCAGCCATCAGCTCTTCATCACAGAGAGGGTGTTCCGGGCCAACAGCAACAATGGGCTTGCTAGCCTTCATAGCCTCAAAGCCTTCGGTCTTGCCTTTGGACTTTCTCCATTCAAGCTCCTTTCCCAGCACGTGGAAAAGAGCCACCACGTTTCGTAAGCAACTACCAGAACAATCAGACCAGGGCCTATCGTTGGCAGCTCATAAAACTTACCTTTGTAGTGGAACATTGCCGTAGGTGACAGACACCATGAGAACATCAAGCTCCTCCGGACTCGCACTTAGAGCTAGGAGCAATGCCAGGATATCATCCACGCCTTGAGAGCATTAGTCAATGGTTATTGTAATATGCTCAAGGTAATATACGTACCTGGATCTGTATCAATGATAATTTTCTGCTTGGGAGCCATGGTGATGGGAGTGTAGATAATAATGTTGGTTGTCTAGTAGGCCCAGAAACTCGATGAGGTATCCAAAATGGTTTAGCTAAAGTATAAGCTCGAGACTCAAAGAACCAAGATGATAGTCGGCCAGGCAGAAAAGAACACAGAGACCAAATGACAGGATGAAGTTACTCGGACACAAATGAAAAGTAAACCCTACACTTCAAACATAAGCTTGACACGAAGGAGGATGATGATAATACGGAGTAGAAGCGATGATTCTTATCATTTCCCCTCCTTGTCAGTTTTAGGCAGGTGGGGGGACAGCCACTTGCTGAGATAAGCCTGCAAAAGGGTCATTGTCGTCTCTTTAAGAGGGTGAGACGTTTCTCGAACTGCAAGCTGTAAAACCCATCTACGTTATCTCGTGGGCCGAATGCGGTTTGTCTCTCAGTTAAAGTCAGAATACTACAGCTTCGGTAGGCACGAGGTATCCTATGTGTAACCTTCCATTGTACCTCTAGGAACTCTGGAATGAACAGCCAATCATATGCGGCAATTTACGCGCAGCTTAACTTAGCAAAGAAAGCTTTCACAGCGCAGTTTATATCATTGTGAAAAAGCATATGCAAGAAACCCATAATGAAAAAAAAAACATTTTGTTACTTTGACGAGTGTAAGTCCTAGGAAGGATCTTAGATCCCTCTATTAGCGACTGCAGCTTGCAAGTTGAATATGCCGGACTGCATTGAAGTTCTCACCAAGCTCCTACTGAACCTTGAGGCGCTTCAGATGCCCGGGCCCCGAAGGCCAGCACGCCTCCTCCCTGCCGGCGCCCCTGAGCGCCCCTGTCTTTGGGCTTGTACTTGCACTTTTAAAAATCAACCTGTTCCTTCGTATTTGACTTCCTCGGACTCTTTCCAGGCTGGGGGGAAATAGTTGAGATTTCAACCACGGCAAGAAACCCCATCTCTTCCTTTTCATCATCATCCAGACATCATCCTCATTTCTCCGCCAAAGCTTCCCTTGCCCCACGCCGAGCTTCATCTGAACATCATCTCTACGGATCTATCGAGAGCTGCCGCGTCGCAGTGAAATTAGCTGCACCTGTCGTCAATCAAACAGACACGTGTACCTCTTCACCAATATTTCGCTGTCAGTGTACTTCCTCATCGCCTCCATCTCCACCAGAGGTTCCCGACGGCACCCCCGCTGTTACGCTACTGCTTTGGCGTGCTTTTGCCCAGGCGACCTGCCCGTCACCTCCCCTGCAGCTCGGGGCCCTTTCAGTCAATCCCGCGTCCCGCGACACTTACTCGCCTCAGGTTGCGCAAAAACGACTGGCCGGCCGCTTAATTCAAGCCACCTGGTGTCTTCTGCTTCATTTGCGCCAAGCTCACCACTTCTCTTCTCAACTGCCTCCTAACTTCTTCCCCCCTTTCCTCTTCTTTCCCATCGTCACATCTACCTCCCTCTCCTTTGTTCGCACTCTTTGAAGCCACCGATTATTCCCTTGCGTGGTCAACCGGGTTGCCCATTCAAGACAATCTGGCCTCTTGATTGCGACAGCACGTCTCGCATAGCTTGAGTGCACCCCAAACCTCACCCAACGTCATCTACTGCATCTCTCAGGGCTTTCGTCAACGGTCTTGGCCAATTTGCCAAACCTTCTACGCTCTCGACTTTACCTCTTTCCCCCGTTTCACTGAGCATCAAGCTCGACTCGAGCTCGATCTCGATCTCGAAGCTCCTTCAACCCCACTCGAACCGGCATCTTCGTCTTCGCACCCGTAGACTCTTTCATCATGGGAGATGCCATGAGCTACCTCTACACCATCAGTGGCTATGCCGCTCTCATTGGCTTTGGCTATCTGGCCTATCATATGTCTACAAGTAAAAATGCTCGCAAGCAAGCCAAGGCTGCTCCTGCAAAGCTGGCCCAGAGCCTACAGGCAGAGCCTCGCAAGGGAGACAGCAAGAAGAAGCAACGTTCGAAGGCCTTTGCATCGGAGGCTCAGGAAGCCTCGAAGCAGGCTAAGACAAGTGCTAAAGAACCAGATACCAATGCTTGGTTGAGCAATACTCAAGAGAAGGACGATAATGTCGACAACCATGAGTTTGCCCGTCAGCTGGCAAAGGCCAAGGAAGGCACCAAGTTTTCGAACAAGGCTGATGGTGGCAAGCAGCGGGAGAAGTCTGTCAAACAGTCCCGCGCCAACAAGATTTCTGGTGCCTCTCAGGACAAGGAGTCCGCTCCTTCTTCCACCACCGGTGCCGATGCCGACGATGACCAGTCTCCCATCACCTCGCCCGAGGTTGGCCCCGCCGTTGCCGTGGCTGGCGATGTTTCCGACATGCTGGAGGCTGCGCCATCCCGCCCATCGGTCATTCGACTGACTGACACCGAGCCTAAGCAGCAGAGCAAGAAGGCCGCCAAGGCCCCTGCACCGGTCGAGTCCAAGAAGCAGCGACAGAACCGCAAGAAGGCTGAGGCGGCTAAGGCTGCTCGCGAGGAGGCTGAAAAGGAGCGAAAAGCTCTTGAGGAGAAGCAGCGTCGCGCCGCTCGTGTTGCCGAGGGCAGGGCCGCGAAGGATGGCTCGCAGTTCATGGCGGTTCAGGCTAGTAACTCTGCTTGGAAGCAGAGTGCTCCTAAGGCTCCTGAAGCTTCTCCTGCCGCCCAGACGAACGGTTTCCACCAACCCCTTGACACCTTTGAGAAGGCTCCCGCTTCCGCTGTGAATGCCCCGAACAAGTCGGCTGACAGCAACTGGGTTGAGTCTCTTCCCTCGGAGGAGGAGCAGATTGAGATGCTCAAGGGCAACGATGATGAGTGGAGCACTGTCAAGCCCAAGGCCTCCAAGAAGGCTGGCAAAAGTGCGCCCTCTGTTGAATCCAGCGATGAGCCTTCCAGTCGCCCTGCGCTTCAACCCAAGCAGCCCAGCGGCAATACCAAAGTGTCCAAGCCCACGCAGTCCTTTGGATCTTTCTCGGCGCTGACCACTAAGAATGATGCCGACGAGGAGGACGAAGAAGAAGAGTGGGATGTCTAAACGGACCAAATGCATGGATCAGCACATACTCTAGCCAGATCCTTTTACATCACCCTGTACACCACGTGTTTCGAGACAGGGTTGCGAATTTTGCTACCACCATTGTTTGTTTCTTTCATCACTTCATTTCTTCAATGTTTTTACCAGCAACCAAAATTGGATCCAAAGACGCTATCCAAGACATTTGCCAGGGCCATGGTAGGGTGCGATAGCACAAGCGTTTGTGGTTGGGAGTTCAGGTTTCACGGTCAAGGTTTTTTCGAAGCAAATGCACACCGCGTCGAAGTTGGCTGTCCGGAGAAAGACACGACAGATACGGTTCACATCTACGGGCTAAAAGCGAGGGCTCATGCCAGCCGTTAGGCTGAGGGGAAGCACGCCTACGGACGAGATGATTTTTGGGAACGGCATGTAAGGAAGCCGGATCGTTCGTGTATTGGTACTTGAGCTGCATAGGGCGAACGCCGCCTGACGGAAGAAATACATGAGGCATAATTAGTTGCGAAATTGAAAATTAAACATCAGCTTCAGGTCAGTCGTAGGTTGTGAATGTCTGAAGGTTTGACACCCAAGGGCAGACTTGGTATAGCCGATTACCCGGGTATTGAGTTAGTGATTCTGCGATTGAGTTTTCGTAGAATAAGCCTGGTTAGCGGTCAAGGCAAGAGGGGCTATAGACGTCTTAGAGACAGAGCTAGATGCATCAAGGGATCTCATAACTAATGAATAGAGAAAAGACGAGGTTGGATAAGAGGCATGTGTGGCGTGATGAATGCAGTCGAGGCTTGGATGAAATGGGTAGGTGATGTGTATAGATATGGGTGGGTTGACGGATAGGTAGGTACCTTAGCCAAGCTACGCAAGTTGCGGTAAGGGCAAGGCAAGAATGCCAGCTCGATTACCAGAATTATTGTAGTTATGGACCTTGACAAGAATTGGCGTCATTGAATTGAATCGTCGAATAGAGCGCATCGTGGTGTACTTTACCTAGATTACGTAGAGACGGACAAACACGCGTGGCATGGCACAGTACGGGGGGCGGGGAAGACTCAAAGACAGAGAGGAACGCAGGCGGACTCCCTGGAAGAAAGAGGCTGGAGAGCACCGAAGGCTTGTTCAAGAGTCGAATGCTGGGCCCTTGCATGGACGTGGAACGAATAGAATGAGACTATGCATAGGTTATGTACTATGCATGCCATGCCAACGCCATGCATATCCGCTTGAAGGCAAGAGAGATGGATGGGAGACACGTCGTCGTCGACGGCGCCAAGCCGGATGATGAGGAGAGAGTTGGGCCGAGACGGGACTACGACTGCAGGACGCCGGAGGAAGCATACAGTGACGAATGACAAGAACAGCTGCGGTCAATGGGATCGGCATTTCGGTTCCGACGTGCCCGGGTCCAACTAATAGAGCTAGTAGGGGAATCTGGTCTTTATCTTGAAGATGAGAGTATGTGCGATGAAAGACGTCAGAGACCCAGAATAGTTATGTTGCTGGCTGTACAGGGGAGACAGGATGCAGTACAGAGTACAGAGCACGAATGCAGGGTCAAAGTGTAGAGTTTCTGCGTAAAGAAAGAGAGACAGTTCGGGTGCAACAAGAGTAGAATTGAGACTCGAGAGAGACCGACCATGACGGAAGATGACGGTACAATCGGGCTTGGATTCGGGCCTGTAGGCGAGGTTGCTCTCCGAAGGAGGAGGGAGGGGAAATAGTCCTGACGGAGGGCTTGAGAGTGAGTAAAACAGCCAGACAGCCAAAAGCAACAACCATAGGACAAACCCCAACACCCGGCTCAAGAACTGTGCGGGTTATTATGGCATCCGGAAGAGTCTCACAAGGTCTAGGCCGCTGCACCCGCTGCACCCCACCCAGGCCCAGGAAGGACCAGGACCAAGCGGGGGTTAGTTGGACGCTTGGTACCTGGTTCATTGGTGGACTGTTGCCCTTGTCGTGAGGTCCCTTGTTTCTGCCCCCTCCTCTCTCTCCCGTCTGTCGTCAAGGGGACCCATGGGGGGATCCATAGGATCATGATGCGCCTCATAATTAATCTCGCGAATACAAGCATTGGTGTTGCTGTCTATGATCTTTATTGATTGAGTTTATAATCCGGTGGACGTCACTAGTATTCTCTCTGTGCATTGGCCGCGTAGTGCTGCTATCTCCTCTATCTATTCATTGTAACCCCGTTCCCCCGGGCCTTGGCTCTTTGAATCTTGAATCCTCCCCCCAATCCTGTATTGCTACGGTTTCATCACCGCCACCCCAAAGGTGCATATAACTGAGCGATGACCCTTGTCTCCTCTGGGACACCTTACCCAAATCCTCAGTTATCATTACGGTCGACCGTACTCATTCATCGCTGAACCCTGGACCTCACGCTCATCCCGCCCCGTTTATTACTCGGCTAGTGCCCGCCGCACCTGGCCGTGAAACGTCGCCGCCCCTTTATTACCTCCCCTCAGCAAAAGGCCAGGAACGGTACGAGATAGTCATTAGTATCTGGTGCTGAGCTGAGGTGCTGTCTCCAATCTCCCCCACACCAAAGAGCTACGACGCATTCCAGTCCAGCCTGACGAAAGGGGTCCTCTCTCTGAAAACGCCAAAGCCCTCGAAACGGCCAACGTTCTCCCTCGCGCCGAAACGCCTCTGACGAAGCTACTCCGTACACCGTACTTTGCTTGGTTGCTCATCGTTTTGCCCATTACGGGGACCGTTCTGGCCGACTGCTGGCGCTGGCCTAAGACGTAGAGGCGTGCACCGTCTCATCTCAATTACAACATCCCCATCCTCCCCGTTTCCCGCCTCTTGTCTAGTTACCTAGTTTCCACGTTTGGCCCCCAGGCTGTATATTGTCAATTTGCTATCTGGACCCCTATCTCACTCTTTTCCTTATGGGCTTTCTGTGAAATCCACCACCTGTCGTGTGTTTTCTTTTTTCTACACAATCTGCGTCAAACCACCGTCAAGACCTTTATGCCGGGTTCCCGCCCGATAGAAGGCGACGACGACCATGTCTCTCCCGGTCGCAATTCAATCCGCCATCTTCTACATCCTCGCCTGTACACCATGCACCAAGGTACGACATCGACAAAAGACCCGCGACCAGGCCAAGAAGGAGCGACAGGAAAAGGCAAAGATTGAGGGCCTCCAGCCTGGTCTATATAGGCATCCATCGCCCTTCAACACCAACCCCTACTGGCAAGAGGAGATAAGCATGGGGCCCAGTCTGCCCAAGAAATCCGCCAGCAAGAATTCGAGCCAGCGCGGCCTCACCAGCGCGGGTGCCGACAGCAGTGCCCTCAGCATTTCTGAACCGACGAATCCCACTGAGAGTCGCAACAACATCGGCGCCAGCACCTCCGTCATTGCTGATGACGACACCGTCTCCGACGACTGGAACCGACGGCGAGGCTACCAGCGCGAGGATGAGGAGTTATGGGGCCAATGGGGAGGCCAAAAGTTTATGGATGCCATTTCCAAAGCCCGCGACTCGGCTGGCAGGCTGATCGAGTCCACCCTTGGCCTCGAGAAGGAGGTGACGGAACAGCAACGCCACGACTTTTACTACCCCAAGAACCCGCCCATCAACGAATACCACCCTCCCGTTGTCAGCAGCAAGATTCCCTCTCGAAACGCCCACCAATGGATGCTGCAACCTCCACCCCCGGCCAAGATCATGGAGGGCAAGGTGCCCGTCAGCCGCGCCGGAAGCTCAGGGAGCAAGTCAAGCGGAAGAACCTTAATCGGCGAGGATGTACAGCTCGGTCGCATGGTCCACGAGAAGTTGGTGATGGAGAAGTTGAAGAAGGAAAACAGCAACCCTACTGAAACCGAGCTCATCGAATCTCTCTTCCTCTCTCGAACGAACCCACCCCTCAGCATCCAACGTACTCGAAGTCTATCCTTTGACGCCTCGGACGACTCACTAGACAGTGGATACGCCCAGAGAAGGTCACGATTGCGGCCCGTTGCTGCACCACCAGGATACGAGTCTTCAGACGAATCAGACTCGGACGCCCCCATTCCATTTTCACAAGTCTCAATGCACTCGAGCAATCGCCGCACCGCCTCGGCCGCTGGCCACGCTGCGCGAAGACCAAAGCTCGAAACCATCAAGAGCTCGAGGTCTGTCAACAGCAACCGAATGGCCTCTAAGCGAAATAACCGCCGAAAGTCGACACGGTCAAAGAGGCTCTCCGGAGCTGCGTCTCCTGTTGGCGACGATACTGACTAGATAGTGACCGAAACATCGCACCAAGCCACTGTTCCGAAGCTACGGCAACCACCACAAACGTTTCCATAACACCATTTCTCCCTTACTCACGCTCTCTGGATTTCTCTCATCCCCAGCCCCCTGTCTCTCATGTTTCTGTCCCCTTTTTCTCTTTGTCTCCGTTTCCTTGCATGTTTCTCCTGGTTCAGGTCCCACTTGATTCTTTTTTGTCTATAAGCATGTTATATGGGATTGGTCTGGATTGGCATTGGGTCGCATAGCAATCGGGCGCTGGCGTTGGTCAATGTGATTTTTCTCTTTGTTTTTTGAAAAGGGAGGCGATGCAGGCATTTACATCGCCAGATGCTCCAGTAGCACAGTTTGTCCTTGATGGTCGAAGTCTCGAGGGCACTCAGCATCTTCATAGCTGAGGTATAAAAATAGCAAAATTGAAATTCAAATCTCAAATGACCCATGTTCTTGACCGTGACTTGAGGTGCATAGGCCCTGACCGATAGATGCCATGATATTGCACCCAGCTGGTCAAACTTTTGGGGTATCGTACCACCTTACCTCTACCCATCTCCTAAACGCCGATGCTGCAGCACCTGTCTCGTGTGTCCAGATCTCATCATACAAATTATCTCCTACAAGTGCATGCCACTCTCATCCTCATCGTCGGTCCCTAGATTCCGCATCCGTTCCTCCAGCGCCCTGCGGAGTTCTTCGTCATTCAGACGGCCACCTTCAGGTCGACTGCCCTGTTGGTCCAATTGCACCTCACCGTTTCGGATGGTGCCCGTCTGAAAGGTGCCGTCGTTCCACGCCTCGTGCCGTGTCTCTGTAGCCAGCGCCGTGGCGGCGGCGCTGGCGCTGTTGGGTGGTGCCTCACCGTTGACGTTGGCGTCAGCCTTGGAGCCATCCTCACCCTGCGATGCCACCTCGTCGCGGCTCTGAAACTCGGTCCAGCTGAGGCCGCGCTCCTCGATTTCTACGCGGATCAGGGCGATGCGCTCGGCCATGCGGTCGATGACGGCCTCGTTCTCGCGGATGGCGTCGATACAGTCCTGGTCGGGCTCCTCCTCCGCGCCGTTGGGGCTGGAGAGTGCTGTTGCGGTTCCCTCGGCAAAGGGCTTGAGCTGGTCGTTGGAGTATTGCAGGTGGGCGATCGAGTTGCGGATTTCGAGGACTTTGAGGTGGAGCATGCCGACCGAGAGGTCTTTGAGGGCGGCGGCGAAGCGCGCGGGGGCGATAGGATGTGTGTCGGCCGACGTCGACATGATGACGGCTCTAGTGGTTTTTCTGAGGCGGTCGATAGATGTATCAGTGGCACTCTGAAGAAGAAACGCTGGGATATTTGCGGCGTTGAGAGCTTCAAGTTCAAGACCGCGGGGCAGCAGCTCAGGGCTTCGTAAAGTGACAGGCAATGGTGGGGTTACAAATGGAAGCCGGTACGTACCGTCTTCCGGTGATCCATGTCCCTGACGCCGTCTAAAATCCTCAGCTTCATGGATGGATACAAAATTAATTCATGCACTAAAATCCCCATCATACCATCATCCCCTCTGCGTTGACGTGGCTCTTCCTGGCCTTTATTGAGCCAAAGGCTTCCGAAAGCGCATCGTGCGCAGTCACTTCTTCACAATGAGCCTCTTTGCAGCTCCCACTGCGTCTCGAGTCTTGTTGAGGTCCGCCCTTCGAAGCGTCGCCTCGAAAGCGTCCTCTACACCACAACCTTTTGCGCCCACGCGGTGGATTTCTGGCTGTGCGAATCAATGTCGACAGGGAATTGCTTCCTCACAAACGGCCAGGTGCCGAAATGCGCCTTTTACAACAAGTCACCCTTCCTACGAGACTCGACGAACGCTGTTCTCTGACAGGACGATCCGGAAGTATGAAGACCTCCCGAGGGACTACAAAGACCAAGTCGGTCTTCCATTCAGAAGCCTCGACCTGACCGAGGCGGAGGTATTGGCTTTTTTTGGTCGAGGTATCAATCCCAAGAGAGCGAATCACCTGCTACGCATCCTTCATGGCCGCCGAGTCGCGGGTACTCTCGAAGACCCGGCCTTTGCCATTCATACCGCCTCCTTCACCAAGGACCAAATCGACAGAGCGCTGAAATACTTGCGAAAGTCGATCTCTGTGGACGAGGTGATGAATGCAGGGTTGCGAGCTGAGGACGAACTAGCACAGATGGAACAGGAACTGGACGCTGCCGAGAGGAAGAAGACAAAACAACCCACCGAAGAGGATGAGGCTGCCGCCGGTCCAGTATATGAGGCCGATCCAGTATACGGTTACAGTAAATTTGACGAGATCCGCGCGCAAAACGTTGCAAAGCGCAAGGCTCGGGAGGCTGCAGAGGAGGAAATTCGCATGGCAGCCGAAGCAAGGGGAGAGGTAGCAGCCGGTCCTCTTGCTAATATCACCGACAAGAAAGAGCGCCAGATCAGTAACCCGCGCGTGGCCGAGTACCACAAGGCAGCGCAGTCAGACCTTGAGGCGCCCCCGGAGCTCAAGGCTTGGCAGCGTATTCTCCCTACAGCAGTTGTTGTTGCTCTCGTCATTGGCTTCCTTGCCGCAGTGGCTACTGTATACGAGGAGCCTGACGCGCGATATCGAGTCTTCCCTGACATTTCGACTGCCCACGCCACTGTAGGAGCCGTTATTGCTCTCAACGTGCTAATCTGGGCTGGATGGCGGCTGCCCCCTCTCTGGTCCCTTTTCAACCGCTACATGATCTTTGTCGTCGCCACTGTCAAGCCTATAACCATGTTCACCGCGCCCTTCTCTCACCAGAAGCTCAGCCATCTTCTCATCAACATGGCCCCACTGTGGCTCATCGGCAGTCTCGTTCACGAAGAAGTCGGCCGGGCCAACTTCCTCATGCTATACGCTGGCTGCGGCGCGCTTGGTTTCCTGGGCAGCCTGGTAACGTACTCATTACGCGGATGGCTGACCATCACATCGCTGGGCGCCTCGGGCGCAACGCTGGGGCTGTGCTCGGCGTACTTTTGGGAGCACCGCAACGACGGCTTCAAGATCTTTGGCCTGCCCCAGGATGGCGTGCACGGTATAGTCTTCCTGGCACTGCTGTTTGTGCCGCAGCTCGCGGCCTTTGGCAAAACGGCCAAGCTCAAAGTCGACATTGCGTCGCACGTCGTAGGCATGGCGTCGGGCATCGCGGGCATCGAATACATCAATCGATCCAAGGAGAGGGGCGAGAAGAAGTTGATTGATATGAGTGCTAGGAGCGTCAAGCCTGCGCAGCCCACAGCGCCTTGAGAAGGGCGACATGTTGCTGTGACGAAACGATTAGAGATTTTGGTTATACCAATGTATTATACATACTCATCTGACACACCCCAGATTTACTTGTACCATATACCGACGCATTATGTACTCTAAAGTAGCATATGAGAACTTGTGTAGAATGTGCTCTTATGCTATAATCTATGGCTTAGAAGCTGCGTCAGCTACGCGCGAAGACCGCGCTTATCGCGCTACGTTGTGGAGATCTGCCAGAGATTCACTGTGGAGTTAGTGGGACCCATGGTTCCTAGACCCTGGATGTTGAAGTGTGGCGCGTCTCTCTAGCAACCGATCACAGGCGACTTAATGGAGTACATGACATGGGTCACCACAGTCTGAAAGCGACCAGTGCGTACGACGATTATGGGGAGGCATAGTACGGAGTACAGTACGCATGTATATTCATATACGTCTACATAGTACTCGAGTTGACTTGTACAGCATGCCCCGTTATATCCGAGCGGGACTTATTCAGAGCTGAGCCTCTTAAGGTGATGGGTTATAATATGTCCTGTTTCTATTGGTGAACTTATCCGCGAATTAGTAGAAGCAATATGTTGGGGAGTCTCTTAGCCTGTATGTTACCCACCTCTTCAAAATTGGGCTGAGGTTCGTCTTAGGATCCGGGTCCGTGGAGCGTAGTTGGTAACCGAAGAGTAGTTTCTTGATGCTGCTGTGGGTATCACGACAATATGTGACTGTGTGCCTTTCATCCATTGGGCAGGCAGAGCAGTGTCAAAATCGCCAGAGATGAAGCCCTTTTCAGTTTCCAATAATATAACAGGGAGGTTCGTGTCCTCGTCGACTCTACTCGGAATGCATATGGTAAGGTATTGGCAGTCTTTAGAGCTGGTCTGGCCTGCTTGATGCCTGAGAGCCGCTACTGCCATTGTTTGGGCTGAGCGAGGGAGAGAGATGTTGCAAATTAGGCTGACGCCTGAGTGTTCCTTGTTGCGCGAGCCAGTATAAGCTTCCGTGTAAGTCTTAACGATGAGGTCCTGAAGGTTAGTCTTTTTATCACCAGCAAACGATGATTCAAAGACCAGTAGGGTTACAATAAGGTGCTTTTAGTATTTTATGATGATGGCCATATATAATTATTCTGGCGGGTAGAATATGACCTCAGTGAAAGACTTGGGGTTTGGAGCCAGTCTTGTATGTAGAACTTCCTAGGTTTCTACTAGAGCCGCACTACCGGGTCATGTCTCCTCATTTTGGACCTCAGCAAAATAGACTTACATTGGCTTACTACTCTTCACTTGGGCTCTACCGAGAAGAGAACTGGTTAGATGAGGATATCAAAGTGCGGAGCCACTGTGAAGGATGCAGTGGTTTCCTAGGCAGAAGGTGGGTTATGTAGCACACGTGACCCCATGATTGCAGGATTACACAACTTTTCATCTCGGTTGTGATAAAATAAATTATGCAAGGTTATCAATTGATGCTCAGGACAAAATGGACTGCAGATGTTGATAGTTGTGACGCTGGCTTGCTATGAGGTACTCCCAAATGACGGTGTAAGTAATAAGACGTGATGCTTCGGGGATCAGTCAGAGTTAAAATGGCTGCAGATGAAGCAGTAATCGAACAGATGAGTTAAAGACTTGAATTTTTTCTTCTCTTTTTCAGACAAAGCTTGTTCCCAGTATCCGTACGATTAGTATGAAATAGTCTATATTTTTGTAACGACGGTAATTGTCACTAGCCCCCGATGAACATGTGGAGACAAAGAAGTCAGTCAATGAACAAGAAAAGTGAGACAAAGCTTGCCTACCCAAGTCCTTAGGCTAAGCCACTATGCAGGAGGTGATTCACGGCATGTCAGTCTCTCGGTAAGGGGCGGGAGACTCGGTCACTGCAGACTTGGAGCTTCCCGTCTGCGATCTCATAACTGTTTCTGTGCTCATAGCGGTTCGACACAGTCCTGGCTGGGTACTTCGATGCATAAAAGCGACGGGGTTCAGCAGGACAACAGTTCATCAAAGGCCTCGTCGGGCTGACTTCACTTCAGACCGCAACCAGCAAAGTAAACATCAACAAACCAATCAACCATCCCCCAGCCACAGACAGCCCCGGAGAAGCGGTCCACCAAAAGACGCCAACTCTTCCCTGACCCCCTGTCGATTCCCCACCGCATGCCGTCTACCGCGATCCTGCTAGCCTGCGCTGTTTGATCACTGTGGCTGGTGGTTGGTGAAAACGCTAACTTACCTAGTTATATCTCGAGGCCCTGTTTGCTCTGTTTTGTTGTCGTGCTGCTGCTGCCCTAGTGCTACAGCCAAGGCCAAGCCCCCAGGGCCATGCGCATGCAGACGCTGATACCCCCGACGCTGCACCCCCGAATCCGCTTGCCGATCTGGGAACTGCTACCCTCGTCGTCATTCTCTTTAGGCGCTTCTCCCTGACTTTGCCTCTTCCATTCTCTCTACTTTTGCTACTTTCATATTCACCTTACCACAAACTCGTTCGTTGCTTCTCCCTTTGCATCTCTACAACAAGCTCCTGCCCGCTCGGCCTTGCCGTTGATCAGATCCTTTGAGCCCTTTCTTCACGATCCAATCAGACGAAGACAACCCAACGCTGCGACTTCTCCTTTGCGCCATGAGGTAGAGTCGGAGAAAGCACGCACGCTTAGACTTCAGCCTTGTCTGCTCCTGCTCCTGCTCCTGCTCCTCGTTTCTTCTCTCCTGCATCTACCCAAACGAGGAGCACTCACCATGAGCACCTCTAGCCCTTTAACCTCCATTTCCGACTCTGAGGAGTCGGCTCTCTCTTCGCCGCTCTCTAACCTCTCTAAAACACCATCACTACCTTCGTCGCCCGATATGCCCGTCGACCCGGCTAAGCGCTATCCTTCGCCTACATCCACCACGGCTTCGGGCCCTCAGTCTCCCATCAAGCTGGGCGATCCCATTTTCGACGATGACATCGTCAGCAAAGCCCTCGATTCCACCACAGACAGTCCCCCGCCCGCCAAAAAGCGACGCATTTCCCCTCCGAAAGAGCGCACTACCGAGTACTTGGATCTCATGAAGCCAGAGGAGGACTTCACAGCCGAGGATAGTCGCCAGATGGAGAGGCTTGTTGCTGCATTACACAAAAAGAAGAAGATTGTGGTCATTGCTGGCGCTGGCATCTCCGTTTCTGCAGGAATTCCCGACTTCCGCTCCTCAACCGGATTGTTTGCTACGGCCAAAAATCAACATAAACTCAAGGGGTCCGGCAAGCACCTCTTCGATGCCTCAGTCTACAAGCACGATTCGACCACTCAGTCGTTTCATGCAATGGTCAGAGAGATGGCTCAGATGACGCAGAACGCGAAACCCACACCCTTTCACCACTTGCTCGCGTCATTGGCCCAGGAGGGCCGCCTGCTTCGTCTATACTCGCAAAATATTGACTGCCTCGATACATCAATGAAGCCTCTGGCTACGAATGTTCCTCTCAACCCCAAAGGCCCATGGCCAGCCACAATTCAGCTTCATGGCGGCCTGGAAAAGATGGTCTGCACCAAGTGCACGCAGCTCGAGCCTTTCGACGGCGAGGTTTTTAACGGACCAGAAGCCCCACTATGCAAGACATGTCAAGTTGATGACGAAGTGCGAACAGCCCATGCCGGAAAACGAAGCCACGGAATTGGCAGGCTACGACCGCGCTTTGTGCTCTACAATGAGTATAACCCGGACGAGGAGGCCATCGGGAATGTGTCGAGCGCCGATCTCAAGACGCGACCTGACGCGGTCTTAGTCGTCGGTACGACATTGAAGGTTCCCGGAACTCGCAGACTCGTCAAGGAAATGTGCCAGGTGACCCGAAGCCGCAAGAACGGCCTCACCGTTTGGATCAACGTGGACAACGAGCCCAAGGGCGTTGACTTCAAGAATTGCTGGGACATTGTGGTCCGGTCCAAATGCGACAGTGTTGCACGACTAACCGCCCTTCCCCCTTGGGACTGCTCCATCGGCGATGATTACTTGGTCTCACAGGAAGAGGAACGCGAAAGCCAGGAGCGTCGTAGCAAGACGACATTCGCCGTCAATATTCCTTCAAGCCCAGCACACCCAGAGATCGAAGCTCATGTGGCCACGAAACCTAAACAAGTCGAGCAGGTGCAAGGTATTCCGACTCCCCATGCGAGCCCTAAGATTTCGGCAGCCAAGAAGCCTGCAAAGAGGCAGAGCAAAATATCATTCGGTGGCAAATCATCAACTGTGGACAAGCCGGCAAAGGTCACCAAGCCTCGCGGTCGCCCAAGACGCCCCCTCCCGACCGATCCACCCAAAAGGTCAGCCAAGCAGGCATTCAAGGCGGTCAAAAATGTCGCAGCCCAGGAAAAAGCTATCAAGATCGTATCCAATGTACCATCAAAACGGGATGCCCCAGCCAGAGAACAGGGCGGCGCCGCGTCTCTCCCGGCCCTGCGACCGCCTCGAAGAGCATCCCAGGAGAACTTTCTGTACAAACACGAGACAATCGAGAAGGATGATGATTCCAGTTCCGGTCCCCCTTCGTCTCCGACCACAGCAGCTCCAAAGCGGGAGCCAGACACCATCTCACCAAAGTCCGTTCCTGCAAGTCTGCGTGGACTCATTCATTAATACTATAGTGTCTTTCATAAAGCGGAATGGAGTATCGTCGGTTTCAGGGCGATAGAATAGAACTATACACGGCTCACGTCATGCAATGCGGATCGTTTGGTATGGACGGCGCAGAGCGTTGTTTCCAGGTCATTAGGACGCTGTCACCGCTTGTAGCGAACCAAAGACGGCGCTGGATGTACATTAGGAGATGTGGTTTAGTACTCATCGGTTGGTTCTCAGCATTAGGCCCCGGCGAAACACGCCCAGAGTGGCCTCGGGGAATAGAGGCGTTATTCGGAACTGTATAAATAGCCAGTTAACCACGACTAGAATCGAGTCGAGTTCCGATATTTATGCTTATCAAAACTAAGCAAGAATACAAGCATCGCCGTGAAAGTATTTACAAGTAATGTCTCTAATCGTATTCCTGGGTATCATATCCTTGAGCGCCGTATTGATCCATCCTAGGCGATCTCCAAATCCAGCCGTACCTAGTTTTCTCTTACTGAACGTGCACCTCAATAGTATCACGATCCTCAATCTCCGCATCTTCCAGGGTCATATGCTCCTCAAGACGTTCACCGTCCCACCACAAGCTGACCTCCTTGCCGCCCTCGATTTTCCGTGTGTTCTGAAAGATTGTGATAAGCGTGTCGACCGTCGTCCATGGTCGCACAGTCAAGCCAACTTGTTCATAGTCGCGAGCCTTGAGAAGAATCTGCCACTTAACCTCGGGCTCGGGCAGAGGCTCGGGTTCCTCGTCTGACAGCTCACCGGCGTCGCGCTTCCGGCGTATCTTGCGATCACACTCCATCTCCTGGAAGCGTTCAAGGGTCCAGGCCTCAATGTGCACCTTGGTCCGGTTGTTGTTGAAGCCCTCGAGGCCTTGGGTGTCGGCGACGGCGCGCCCATCGCCCTGAGGTCGGATGCCCAGGGTGAGGAGGGTGTCAGTCCTGTAGATCCTGTTCCGGCGCCAGGTCAGAACTACTTCGGCACTTTGGTCCTCGGGGATGGCCTTGTGCTTCCGCTGGTGATTGATCCATGCCTGGCGCACGTCGCCGAGGCGCTTGTCGAAGTGGCATTTCAGCCCTAGGGTTCTGGCGCCTGGAATTTCGCTCGCTATCACGATGTCGACGATTTCTCTCTTCCGAGGCGAGTCTGAACTCGCTTGGCGGAGGGCTTGCTCTTGAGCGCGCCGTTCCTCGGCTCTGCGGACGTATTCTGCATACTCATCATCCTCGGGCGGCGGCGACGAGGGCTGCTTTGATGGCGAGGAGCGGTCCACGAGCTCGACGATGCTGGTGCTGCGCGTGCGAGTTGGTAGGCCGGTTGATGGCTGAGGAGCCAAGTCATCCGAGTCCGAGTCGGACTCTATTGAGATGATCGGAGTGGCCCTTGAGCTGGTGCTTTCGATTCTTGGCGCTCGACTCGGTGTGCTTAGGTTGAGGTGCGATCTTGGACGAGGGGTTGGCGAGGCATCGGGAAACGGGTCGTCCAGCTCCATGCTGGACATTGGCTTCTTGGAGGATGAGCCGGAGCTGAGTCTTGATCGTTTAGAGGGGGGAGGAGTTACAAGTTCACTATAAGACTGTTAGGAGTTACTTGTGATGCATAGACGAGGAAATCGAACCTGGCACGACCCAGTTGAGTCTGGGTCAGCGACTGATCGAGTACCTGGCTGACTGGCGGGACAGGCGACTGAACCTCGGAAACTTCAGCATTTGGGTCATCAGCGGCGATAGGTTCGTGATTCAAGCCCTCAGAGTCTTCACGCGCATGCTTCTCTCCTGTAGATTGGGCCTGCGAGGGCATAGTGTGCAGCTCAGCGTCGCGGATCTTCTGGCGTCTCTTCAGGCGCCTCTCAGCATCGGCCGCGACAATGGGGGCCATCTCCTTTGCGCGACGAAACAGGGAGAGGTCATCATCGCCACCCTCCTTGGACTCGTCGGCCTGCGAGGGCTTTGGCGCAGCGGCCCGGCGCAGAGCAGTGGGCTTGAAGGGAAGCTTCTTCAGCTTGGGCGTCGCCGCCGCCACCGCATCGTCGGCCATGGCGGCCGGTTAGTTTTTTTTTTTAGGAGACGAGTTGATAGCAAAGCCTTGGTGCTTCTGTGATTGAACAGCACGACGGCACACAGAGGATTAAATATCACGCTGATGGCTGGGGCTGTTTGCGATTGTTGCACAGGACGGGATGTACTTTACGCGCCAAGACCCGGCGTGTTTTGGGCGAGGTTACCCAGCGGCAGAGAAATAACAGGGGACGAGGGCCGCTAAATAC
>JADDON010000569.1:0-29522 GCA_017140175.1 Fusarium staphyleae | reverse complement strand
AATTATATAATTAATTCTTACTCTTTTTCTAAAGGGTCTTTAGCTCTTTTTATATTTATTACCTTAGAAGCCTTAGACTAATAATAATACTAAATCTAGTTAGAGGCTAGGGTATCTATAATTAGGCCGGATTTAGTTAGGCTAGGTGGGGCTTCTATTACCCCGCTTTCCTGCTTATGATAACCAGGCTCGGAGCATCCAGGCTCGATGCTGCTCCAGTTGCAATACCTTGATATTCCAGATTGAAATCGCCAGCGACCCTATGAACATGATTGCAAGGGCCCCTACCCACCCTCTGATGGCAAGGGAGCCACCAAAAGAGATAGGAGCAATCATGATGGCGCCCACTGTACCAATGACACCAAGGATAATAACAGTATAGCCATTCAAGCGGTGGAATAGGATAGCTTTGTACCTGATAAAAGGTACAAACTGAAAGACGACAAGTAGGCTGGCCGGGATGATAGTGTAGAGATGCAGCTTGATGCCAATCTTGTAAACATCTTTTGATGAATACGAGAAACACTCTCCGGGGCCAGCACCTTGACCAGCATTATCGGGATTGCAGTAGACGCCGTTGTAGTTGAGGAAAACCATGCGGGAAAGAGCAAAGCCAAACATGGCGCCTGCGAATATGAACCATAGGACGAAGTTGTAGCCCTTGGAGAAGCCGATGGGATTGTAGACTTTGCGGGCCTTGGCAACAAAGCCGCTGGTTGGAGGTTGTGTGGGAGTGGCCATGCTGGCAATGGGACTGACTGAGAATATGAGAGATGGAATGGGCAATGGATGGATATGGCAGTGTTATCTCAATGAATGAATATTATGAGCCGCGGTTACGATCCATGAACTGGACACTATGAAGTATATATAGCAATATATGAAGGCGAATCCTTCCATCACGACCGTTTAGCTATACTTGAGAGCGCGTCACGTCTGTCATTGCCAGAGACGTAATACATATCTAGAAACCGATCTTGGGAGGGGAACCAGTTCAGTGCAAGCGAATGCGAGGTTTGGCGATGTTTGTAAGATGTCCTTAGTAGGAAACTAAACTATATCGGGAGTCAATCCGCGCGGGAGAGTCGAGGACGTCATGGAAGAGGGAAATTGTCTGAGCCTTGTTGATTAGCGTCTTGATATGTCAACCTTCATTGGATGTACTAGATATTGGGTTAACTTTGATCACCCGCTTGGCTTCTGGTACCCGCCCATCGATTGCTGATTGTGGATTTTAAGAATAAGGCTGACCACACAAGGAACCGTATTCCAGGTACACACTAACTTACAGTATTCGAATCCGATATATGCCTGAAACTCCTGTTGATATAGCGGTCAAGTTCGCCTCTTATACCGAATACTCTTCGCCATGGTTGGAGTGCCCAGCAGGTCCAAAGGATGCAATACGTGTCGTAGGCGCAAGAAGGGAGTAAGACCTCTTTTCCCATGGACAAAATAATCACGGCTAATGCACCTAAGTGCGATAAAAAGCTCCCTCACTGCGGCCAGTGCCTGGCCTCTGGGATCCAATGCGAAGGCTACGGACGCCAAGCGATATGGATCAACAACGAGGGCAGTCAACAAACAGCCTATTCCAAGTCTTCGGGCAGCAAGGTTTCCAACTCACCTTCAGAAACACTCTCAGACACACAAACATCATCCGCAATGATACTCCACGACTCTCTTGCAATAACAGCCAGGACACAAAACTATACTGGCAACTTCTGGTCAGACTACTTGTCCGGTGGGAATGGCTTCTCGCTCAAAGCCTCTGGAACAACGAAAACACAAGCGATACATCTCTACGATGAGCTATGTCGGACAGAGCCTACTCTCAAATACGTGACTATGGCTCTTAGTACCGCAACTCTCGGAGCAAACAACAACGACAATCAACTCAAGGTGAAAGGTCTACAGGCATACGGGCTGGCAATGCAGCAATTAGCCGGCTCAATAAGGTCGACGGAGGCAGATATCGATGGTGTTCTTGCTGCCATTCAGCTCTTGTGTGTGTTTGAGGTAAGGACCTAGATCGGCTAAGCAGGCTACAAGACTGATAGTATGTCAACCTCAGAAGCTTTTTGGTGCTGATCCTGGCGAAGCGAGTAGCAGCAGCCGTACTTCACAAGTACAGGGTTATCGAAAACACGTCGATGGCGAAACAGCCGTGATAGTAAGCAGAGGTCATGACGGTCCATGGTCTGTCGCAGGGCGGCAGCTCATGGCTAATGGACGAGCCAACTTGGTAAAGACCACAGGCTTCTTCAAGGGCTACAAGACACTGACGATTTGTGGTTCTAGATTTCCGCGAGCATATCCCGACGAAAACGCTCTCCTTTTAGCCAAAGAGAATGGAAACAGTCTCAATCTTGGCATTCGTCACCCTTGGACAAACTCCTTGATACCATGGTTGAGATTCCCGGGCTGCTAGAAGACCTAGACAACCTTCGGAAAGCTTCCACTGTTGAAGAAGCTCAACAACTCCACTCTTCTCTTCTCACCAACTGCCAAGCCTGCGAGCTCGCTTTGGTCGCCTGGGAAGTCGAGATGGGAGACACCCTCACGATATACGACTACACCAAAGCTGGCGAGCCCCTTCCCTTGCCACAGAATGATGATGACCTTGCGGTTCTTTACCTGAGCAATATGTACTGGATGACCTGCCTCTTTCTGTACTCTGTGATCGGATTCTGTGAAACAGAAACACCTTATACTGAGACTCGAGGCCATGCGACGTGCTCGTCAAGTCAAAAAGCCGCTACATTATATGCCTACCGTATTGCACACGCCATCCACCTGTTTTTCCAGCCTCCAGCCGGAGACTATAGTGCATTGGCAGCACTATTTCCCCTTGGAAATGCCCTGCGATACCTCATCATGCTGGAGACCAGTGGCGGGCAAAGCTTTATGAGTGAGGAGCGACTGCTGCTCGTCGAGATCTTCACACGGCCATTTTTAGGCAAATTTGTTGGGAGATTTCTGCGAAATCTGCAGTGTGAGGATGGGATCTATTACGGCTCGGAGAATGTCGAGGGGATGAGAGGTATTGAGTATAGAGCGAGGGTTTGGTGGTGTGGCATAGCTGGAGCAGGGCTTCCTGACCTTACGCCAGAAAAGCTATGCTTCTAAACTAAGATCTTGCTGAAGGATGTAACATCAACTATTCAACGTGCTGGACATCTACAAATCAATATCTGCCCACTAAACGAAATGGCATAAACGAGGCTTTTGCGCAAGCTAAAGCAGAGCAGAATAGAGACCGACTACGCCGCCAGCTCCTATGAGTCCAGCTCTGGCCAGGTTCAGCCATCGAAACTTCTCGAGCAACTCCCAGGCCCTCCCATCTTCTTCTGATGTCGAATCCCTCGAGGTGCGTTCTTGCGGTCCACTCAAGTCCACCAACTCGTTACCCTCACCCTTCCCAGCAACCGAATCTAACGCACTGCGATTTGTCGATGCGTTGCCCGTACCCTCGGCCTTGGCAGCAGCCTTCTGGCTACGTGTCCCGCCCAGCTTGTTGTTTTCCTCGATGATGGCAAAGTTTGTTGGAATCATCACCTGGGTGAACAGCGCTATGCTGAATGAAAGCGCTGCGGCAGCTAGAAAGCCGTTGACCTTTGTGGTATTGCGGCCCAACTGGTAGAGCTCGAAAAGGCCTCGGGGACTAGCGCTCGATGCTGAATAGATGAAGCCAGCAGTAGACACCAAAGAAGCTGTCGGGAATACATGCGACCCACGACTGAAGAGCCATCTCATCGCAGGCAGTGATCGAGATGCAGGCTGAGATTGGAGTTCAGGCACGTCAAAGAAGGTCAGGGTGGCGATTGCACCCGATGCCACGAGGGCGCTGGTGATGGAGATGACTTGGACGTGTGTCATTATGGAATAGGTTATTGAATTATGATAAAGCTGCAAGTGTTGGATCGTTGATAGAAGCTAGACTCAACAATATTTACAATTAAAAACAATGATATTATATATACTAACATAGATATATCCATGACGCATATGGATGTCCTGTACAACAAAAGTGAATGACGCAACACATAATACACTCAACCATCGGCAATCGTCAACTGTCCGCCGGCATTTTAAATTGTCCGATGTCCGTATCTGAGCATTTTCTTAGAGGCAGTTGATCATTCGAGGAACATCAGAGCAGGACAGTCTGTCACGGTAGCGATCACTTGGTTGATATAAGTTACGCTTACATGGTAGGCAAGTCTCTCAGGAGTTCAATGCTGCCGGATAGAACAAAACGCTGCTGACTAGGCTAAGAGGATATGAACCTATGTCAAGGGAAGATACAGTATGGCACGACTGTGTCAGAAACACTAAAAATATTTTATCTATCTACATTCCCGTGATACACCAACTGCAGTCATACGGTCTTACGGAGTAGGTTGACTTGGAATTAGCAGAACTGATGAAAATGACTTGTATTCGTTTACCACATGAGCTGTGTCGGTTAGTAATGTAGAGATACAACGTCTGATCAGCAAAGACCAGGCACATATGATCATTGATGTCGTATATATGCCAGACACATACAGCCGTTGAGATCTAAATCACTGGTTCTCAAGCAGCTACCATGACAATTGGAACACAGGAATGGATTACCAGCAGGGCCTAACAGCAGGTAACGAGCTCCATCTCACTGTTCAAGCTGTGGAATGAATGTTAAGGCCCTGTATTTCATGAAAGATATGCTGCAAGCCCATACCGACAGCTAAGACTTCCTCTTCGAATAGAATGGAACATCCCTGGTATTTTCCAAAGCCAGCAACTATACCCAACCAGGAACCTTGATCACAAGATGCCGTCTCACCAAGAGGGAGCCTTTTCTTAGTGATACAATTATCTAACTAAACGGGACTGGACTTTTCGTGTCTATTTTACTGTCTGCCATATTCACCAGAATACTAGCTAGAATTGTGTTTGATAAATGCCAGGCAAGAGAGAGTAAACAATCGTTGGGTCCTATCGAGAGCCTCACGAAGCATCACATAAGGCAGATATACAATTCACGGCTATGCTTTACTTCTGAGTTATCTTTCAGCATAAGCATTTGTCTTCTCATATGTTTGTACGTCAGTGGCGCCTGGGTAAGTACTGTAATAGTGATCGGCAAAGAAATGTCACAGCGTGCCGAACTAGATCATGACTATCGTCAATAGTCGCAACTAGTTCCAATATTACCACGCGTACCAGCGTCGCGCCTTACCCGTTTAGCTAGACAATGCGATAACATCGAAGGGGCATTTATGTATAAGACCAGCCGTTGCTAGATTTGGATTTTGATCGCGATTTCTTTCATTCCCATCCCAAGTCAACACCGTCACTCGTTATCATGGTCTCGTCAACTCTCCTGGCTGGCGCCCTAGCCATTCTCTCTGTCGGCGTCGTCAATGCTGGACCATGCCGTTTATCATCAGCCTCGACTGAGTCGACCACTGTCGAAGCCACAACCACATCTACTGCATCCGACAGTTCAATTGAGACTTCCACCACCAGCAAGGACCAAGAACCGACTACTTCTGCCACGACATCCGCTTCCAATACCGAAACGTCGTCCATCATCGTCACTACCACTACAGAAGACACAACCGCGCTGACCACCGATACGTCTACCACCGAAACAGCTATAGGCGAGACCACCACAATTACCGCCTCGACTGATACATCGTCCACGGTAACGTCTCAAGACACAGCAACGATCACTTCAGCTGCGACAACCACGGGAGACACAACCCTCACATCATTCCTATCGACCTCAACCTTCTTCCCTGCCGATTTGTTTCCCTGCGAAAATGATATTGACTGTGTCATCGGCCTCCAAGACTGCGACAATGACCGTTGCGGATGTGTCGATTTATTCTGCCAGACGCGCTCCGCCGAGGAAGCCACTACTACCAGTTCTGCGCAGACTACATCCGTGACGAAGACACCAAATGTATCCCAGTGTGAGACTGATGACGACTGCGGGGCTGATATGGAGTTGTGCTTTAACGGTTTACGGAACCTCTGTATGTGCGTCAACTTCTTCTGCGTAAGGGCGTCCTGAACCATCGATCGGCTGGATCCCACGTTGCAGAGAGCAGAAGGAGTCATTGATGGAGAAGACCCATCACCAGCCTGTGATGAAAGCTGGTTTCATGTATATAATAACTAATCGATTAAGGCTCTAAACTGAAGCTATTATCTCTGAAAAGGCATGCCCTTCCATGAATCTCATACTACTCGGCCAAAGGAGCCATCTTTCACTATAATCGACACATACCATATCTTTTAGAGTCTTGCTATTTGCAGAGTATCATGTGGTTTCTGCCGGGTAGTTAACTTAAATTCCCTCTTCTAATTAATTAATTTATAATTATTCTTATATTATATATAAATTTATATATAAATTAGAAGTATTATAAAGCGATTAAAATAGTATAAGAAACACTTAATTATATATATTAGATTAATCGAAATAATAGCTTAAATCGCTTAAAAATAGTATTTCCTGTGATAGCCTAGCTGTTATTCTAGCTGCGCCAGCTAAGCCGGCGTAAATAAAGGTGGCTGCCCTGCTGATTTTGCCTGAGGGTTAGGGTTAGGGTTAGGATTGGGTTAGGGTTCCGGCTGGCTCGCCCCTTAGCAGATGGAATGGTCACGTGATGCTGTGTAACTAGCAATATGATGCTATGCAAATAGTAAGACTTATCTTTTAATGGCAGCTCCAATGATTTAAACCAATATGTAAAACTCGGCATATGACCTTTTCAGCCAGCAAGCACTCCAAAAGGCGAGCTCCACCGACTCTTTAAGCAAAGCAACAGTAATGCCATACTTTGCCTGGACCTCCTGGGCCACTACCCAAAGTCCGCCGAGATCCTCCAAGTTGTGAAAAGTTAGAACTCCTATGTTAGAGTTGAAACACTGTTACCTATCTTCTCTACTTCTTCAAGAGTTCGTTTCACCACTCGCACCTCTCTACCACCGACTCAGGTCAGGATATCACGTACCTCTTCGAAGTCAAGTAACTCATTCGCAAGGTCGATCTCCTGGCCATTAAATGACTGCTGGACGGAGAATAGCACGAGCGTGGAATTTACTAGTCCGAGCGATATCCCCAGCCTCGGCTTTGGAATAAAGTATTCGTGTAGCTTACGCATATGTTTATCACAAAAACTTGGCATTAAGAGAAAGACATGAGCTCCATTGATACCCTGACGCTTATTAGTATGGTCAATTTGAGTTTCTAGCTTTGGTGACAGTTGCTTCGTGTCGAGGTAAATGTTCAACAGAAATGCTTGTGTATCCTCAAGGGGCTTAGTTAGTAACTGATGACAAACCTTGCTACTGCGTCCTCGTCCCTGTAGATTTCACGGTAAGCGCCGATTGCAAGACTTCGCATCTTCATCTTAGTTCCATCTCGACGATAAGAACTCATCGTATCGAAACTACTAACCAAACACACTGAGAATGAAGCCTCGGAAGGGCTGTTGGACTTGTGCAGGTCAGTAGTGTCTATGCTGATAATGCCCGGGCCCAAAGCCTCTAACTGCTCGACACCAGCTCGCAAGATTCATTGCGACGGAAACCGTCCAACATGTAAGAGATGCTCTCGAGCTCAACTCGATTGTAAAGGGTACGTATCGCGCTTGTCATGGCCCAAGGACAATGATAAAAGACGTTCTATCGTGGGGAACAACCTGACGCAAGCCGTCGCATCCCCAGATGATCCAAGTCAAACACCCAGCAGCCTCTTCTTTATCAACACAACTTGGCGCGATGTAGAATTGTATACCTATTTTTCCCTACACATGCAGCAAGTCCCACCCTCACCAGATCTCTGGAGGCAGCCTGAAGTATGTGCCGGCCATACGGACTTGGTCCAATATTGTACGTGAATCGTGTCATGTGTAGTTGACCCAAAATCGTGATTAATATTGGACTAGTTCACGAGATCGCCCATATCTCCTTGGTCACCTTTGGTATAACAACGTCCCAGATCCGGAATGAACTAGTAAGCATGGCTATGACACGTAACACAAGTCCAGGCCTCGCTCTCTTCTACGCGTTGCTGGCTTACTCCTCACTCCACCGCCATGGACTCAATGAGCAGGCTATGCGGCTAAAGATACAGGCACTCCATTCTCTGTCTGCCTCGCTACGAGATGAATTTATAACTTGGTCAAAGGGTGCCCAGCATGTGGCCGCATCTATGCTACTGGGCGCCTTTGAAGTAAGTCCTCATGAAGCTGCCAACAGCATGGCCCAATGCTTATGTACAGATCCTCCTCCCATCCGATAGCTCGGGTGAATGGCTCTGGCACACGTGGGGGGCTATGGATATGATCGAAGCAACTCAACTAAAAGATCACTCGTGCAGAAGCGATACTAGCTACCTGCTCGACTGGGTCTATTACCATGGCACCCTTTCCAGGTTTACCACACGTCATTGGAGGCCCCAAACGTTGACCCAAAGGTCTCTAAATAAAAACAACGACCCGCAGAGTATCCAGTACCTGGGACTCACAAGACATAGACCAGTATGTCTTTACTTCGAAGTATTCTCGTGTTTCACTTCACTAATGCTTTTCGTCGCAGAAACTCCCTTCCCCAAACCCTTCCTATGCAATACTGAGCCTGCTGTCCGAGACATTCGACACGTTAGTTGACCCGCGGGACCTCAGAAGTCGGAGCCCAGAATACCTCGACCGTCTTAGGGCACTTGAAGATAGGATCGAGGCAGCTTCTGTCAAGTGCCCTCCGGCTGGCTCGAGCCCTGATGCCGCGTTCACAGTGGAACTATACCAGATGGCTACACGGATATGTCTCTTGCGGGCTTCGCAGAGCCCGTGGGAACCACCCGCGAACCTCGACTCGTTGATAGATGCTGCATTCTCTGGCGTCGTCAAGACGTGTAATTGTATTCACTTCTTTCCGCTGCTGATCCTCGCCTGCGAAGCCCGGAAGGATGAACAGAGGGTAGCCATACTCAACTTGATCGAGAGGACACAGAGGGACACTCGTATCAGGAGCATTGAAGTAGTCGCGAATGCAATCCGGTCTATCTGGGTGCAGCAGGACCTGAATGCAGATAGTGATGTTTTGTCCAACTACCTGGATGTTATGAAAGCTGGGGATCAGCTCGGGTAGTGCTATTCCGTCATTTGCATAGAAATTGGTAATACAGCTACGTATTCCACCATGACTCTATATACAGTCGAGTCTTTTATGCAGTACTTGTTGAGGTTTACTACAGAACTGTTTGAGTAGAGATTATACCTAATCATCTTTGGCTCATGCGGCCTAGGTTACGTATTGCTACATTTTAGGTTGATCTGTATTCTGTAAGATGCTTGCCCACTCTATGAAGCACTCTATGTACTTGCGAAAGTGCCAATCGCCAGATCCCCTATTCCCAATGTATGCCTGGCTAAACCGGGTCCGCGACGGCTATCTAGCGCTACTAAAGAAAGTCGACGAAGAAGCTCTATACGTGCTTACTGTTTTCTCTGTTTTGCTGCAAGAAGTGGAAAATTCTGGTGGTTCGAAGGATGGGCTATTCATCTGACTAGGTAGGTATGCGCCCTGCTGAATGATGAAGATTGCCTGATAATCAGATGGCCTATTGAACAGACTGGTTGGGTTTCTGAAGCCTAGGCAAGAACACATAAACTTCGAGTTAGTTCTGGACCAACACTAATACAACCGCTGACGATGGTGACGAGTATACCAAGTCACCTCATGAGGTAATTGTGCCCTGTTTTGACTATATAATGGAAGTACACCTGGACTTACTCGGTTCTTTCCATCACAATGGGTTCTTCATCTAGCGAAAAGACAAGAGAGACATATAGAAGTCAGTTATAAGTAAAGGTGATGTTCTGATTATTTAACTACCATGGTAATAGTGAGAAAGGGTTTCATGATCTGAAGCCACAAATAGAACGGTGATTCAGACAACCTCACCCTCGGTAGCCTTGACTAAGGTCATAACCAAGCGACTGTAGTCCATCGAGCTTAATCAACGTCTGCTGCGCCTCACTCATACTCACGATGTCGGCCAATGTCAGACAATGAATGATATTAAAGACATGCTGTTGGCTGCATAGTATCTCCCCGGTAACAGCGGGACATGCAACCAGGCGACAACGCTCATTGATCTCTGGTAGCCAGGCACCTGGGACCTTTGCAAGCTCAATAAAGGTAACTCCTTCATAACCAGGAAATCTGTTATGGAGTGACAGCTTAAATCCCTGGCCCTCGGTTTCACTCCGTGCTTCATAGGTCCGCCATTGATCAGTAACGTCGTTGTGGATGCTGAAACTCCATAGATAGTGGTTGTGCCGGTCCGACCAATGCGCCGTGACAAGTAGGGTTATCTTGATGTCGTAGTTGTGTTGACCTGTCGCTCTAGCCTGTTTGTGTGACTCGAGATCAAGGCGAGGAATCTGATCGAAAACCGAATCCGAACCTGAATAGTTCATTGCGTGAGAATCAAGTGAATGGTCCATTATGAAAGTAGAAAAGCAAATATGGCTTCGGTGTCCAAGTGAGCGGCTGGTGCTGGTAGTTTCTGATGTGGCTCCGTTCTATGGCATGGGTAAAAGTCGCGGAAGTGTCCTATTATATAAAGCCTCGGATGAACTGTGTAACGAGTTCTATGTGTGAGAGAAGTTGCACATGTTCATTGTGAAATACAAGCCGATATTCAACATCACTGTCGGATTACACAATTTTGCACTGGCTTCTGTTCTGTTCAAGTCAAAGCTATTGTAATAATGATTTGAAAGCTTTGCTCTTGTCACTGACACTGCTCAGATTGGATATTGATTAATGACCGCGATTACCTGCTCTGAATCGCGTCCGCTTCTCCAAAGGATCTCCGTACTGTCATGAATATAAAATGAGGCTGGGGAGATTATATGTTTGCGAATGGCAGAGGAGTTACCAGCTTGTCTAAGTAATACTAATAATTGTACGGAGTATGTAAGAAATATCCTTCGGCACCTGAAACTTGGCTGATTCGGTCGTCAGATCTTTCACTCCTCAAAACAAGACTTGTGGAACTCCGGATAGCGACCAACTGATGAGCAACTTTCTTTCCCTTCAGTTAGATACCAGCAAAATACAAAGGTCGAGCGCAACAGGCCTGTGGAATATATACTTACAAAAGCTCGTCCAAAACTCAACAGCAGGATTGGTGTAGTGGTTATCACGCATCGTTCACAGTCATCATATCTGTAGAACCGTTGAGGTCGCGAGTTCAATCCTCGCATCCTGTACATCTATTTTTGCCCGTTCGCATGCCTATGTCAACTACTCTGTCTTCAGAGCTAGGGTCTGACCCAGGCAAGCGAGATATAGGCGTGTGATGATTCCCGGCCGTTCTACGGAGCGGGCTGAGAGACCAACCACCACCAGCCCCATTGAAAGGGGATTTGTGTCACTACGCCAACTAACGTTAGGATGGAGAATTCTCGAGACATACACAATAACCGCAGCAGCTAGTCTTAAGCCAAGTCAATCAATGCAAATCGGGATTGACAGGATCCAATGTATGACATGAGCAACATTTCAGTAATCCAGACAATACAAACGTTAATTAGTGTACCGAGTCAGGATTAACATTTTAGATACGCTTTGTCTATGCAGCTACTTATTTGTTTTACTGGCCACTTTGCCTTACAATACACGGAGTATCTTCTTGTCAATCAAAACTGGCGCTAAGATGGTTTCAAAACGCCGTAAACCATGATATCGATCTGACTGTAAAATACTGCAGCTCGAGAGAATTTGATTAGACCATGCAGCTTACTGTTTGACGATGGAAGTAGGGTAAAGTCCACTATTTTATGTATCGACAGTATCAATGGCTCAACTGGAACGTCGTATCACCATATGCGATGGTACAATGTTCGATGGTGAACCTATCAACTCCCTGTGGCTCTACTAAACTCACCAGTTATGCTGTTCTGTCAGTGATCTTAAGGCATGAAGAACCCTCGTAGGCAGATATCCCTGATGAAGAACTGATCACCAAGTGGGTACGTGCTTGTGGAAGAGCCGCAACAGATAGGGTGTGGGTAACTTCTCGGCGACAAATCAATTATGCCATCGCACAATACAAGCAGAAAGAAATAGAGAAGTAAAGTATAGCATACTCACCCAGCTATTATTGGTACAGATCTTACTACTTGAAACTTCTGGGGTTTCTTTTGATTGATATAACTGATCAGTTCTGATCGATGTCGTGAGGTGTTTGAAGTGGTGGGTGGGTGGCCTCTTTGGACGGTACCTTGGGCGTCATGGTTGCACAGTGAGTAACTCTGTAACTTGGTCTTGATTCACAACCATTCGATCGGCTACAACATGGGCCGTCTGGAACTCAAGCAAACACAACTGCTGGCTTTTGGCTTGATGATTACGTGCTCAATATATGGGATCTGCCTGGGCCTGACGCTGAGGCCAGAGAGTACAGTATCTAAACCGCTGACGGGGCCAGAATTAATTGGTAAACACGATGAGATCGGATACCGGACCAGAAGAATACGACACCATTCCGGACCAGTTCATCGTCTCACAACTTATCCAGGAACCGAACGAGAGCTTGCTGAGACCCTCTAAGAACACTTGAAATATTGCATCCAAGACTAGTTAGGCATCTCGAGTGTGACAAACGGGAATGGAACTCGTATTTTGACCCTTTGGCTGTATCATTCTATCTTAAATTGGCATGACAGGCATCTCTGTGCACAAGATCGTCACTTAAGATTTCTATAAGATACCGTTACTTGTGGAGAATGGCTTGGTAAAACGCGGGATGGGCAGCCTTTTTCTGTCTGGATGGACATATTTGCACGTGGACAACATTTTAGTCAGAATCAATACAAACGCCATCTCGGCTTGGGCGGGTTCTTGATAAAACGGCCCACCAAGTGGTTGGTGACTCTCCGCAGTCCTACGTGCATGTGAAGTGCAAGTCTATCGGGTGTCTGTGTGTAGATACGGGGCATTCAAGGTTCATGGTGACGAGTAAGATAACCTTGATAATGTTATCGTTGCAGACCGAAAGCTTACATCATGTCAATGACGCCCTCCAGCTATTCTTTTACGTGTTGAAAACCTGAGTTTGCCCGGGGGCCCCGAGATCACGACTTGTACGAAGTAGAAATCTTTCAAGCTACAAGGAAGAAAACGTCCGTGTCGGATCCGCAAGACCGTCTTTGGTTCCTGGATTACCAGCTCTCAACCACTCATTCAGCGTGAAAGAGAGGAGCCATGTTCTGGAACCCGAATGGAAGAAGCGAGAGTAGCCGCGAGAGTGGGTTGGAGAAGATGAGCAGGGGCGAGCACTAAACCAAAAGAACCCAAGTTTCGCCGCCCAAAGAGGCAAAGCTGAGACAAACTCTGCAGAAAATCTCTTCATTCCCGTGAGCCGCACTCGGCATTGAGCGGCTCAGCCTCATCAAACTAACCACCATGGTACGGCGCTTCTGCTGTTAGGTCGACGACCCGTGTCATGGTCTGTATCAGATAGCCCATACTTCGGCCTGAACGGCATAACGTTACTCAGCTGCTTGCTTGTGCGCGCAGCCATGGGTCGTTGTAAGCAAGGCCTATCCCTGACAGCGCTGTGCACACGCAGAACACGGTTCCCCCAGACAGTTTGGTAACTTAATTAACTCCGCATCCTCAGTCCTTATCTCAGTTACCCACAAGTTACTCCGACCCACGCCGAGGCGAGTCAGGTTGGGGTATGGGGGGAGGGGGGGCCGAGATCCCCAATCCAAGACAACACGACAAGACATTGTTACGTCGCGGATTTAGTTATTCAAGCAAAAAGTGGACATACCCCAGACCAAAAGGCAGATTTTTATAAAGTCCCCAGGATTGCCCGTTGTCCTTCTCCAGTCTTCCCCTCGTTTTCTCCAACGTACTGCTCTAGTATCTGAAACTGACGACCCTTCACCATGAGCCAGTACGACTCCGAGAACCAGGCCCCCACCAAGGAACGGCACGTTGAGGAAGACCCTGGCGTGACCAACGATGCCGTCTTTGGTACCATCCAGGAGGGCGGCCCTAACTACCGTAACGTACGTGGACGATATCGAGTTCGAGATACCTGGACGGCGAGGACTAACATCCCCTTTAGGTAGGATGGATCGGAACATCAGTTCTCATGATGAAGTCCCAGATCGGCCTGGGCGTGCTATCGATTCCGGCCTCGTTCGACGTTCTCGGTCTTATTCCCGGCATCATCTGCTTGATCGCCATCGCAGCCATCACCACTTGGTCCGATTACATTGTTGGAAAATTCAAGCTTCGCCATCCCGAGGTCTACGGTATCGATGATGCTGCTGGACTCATGTTTGGTCGAGTTGGCAAGGAGTTCTTTGGTGTTGCGTACTGTCTCTGTATGTTGCCTTGGATCCCTGTAACTTCCCCAAGGATGACTGCTAATATCTTACTATCTTGTAGTGACCATCTGCATCGCTGGATCTGGTATGCTCGGTATCTCGATCGCCCTCAACTCGCTCTCCACACACGGAACCTGCACCGCCGTCTTTGTTGCCGTCGGCTGTATCGTCTCCTTCATCACTGCTAGTGTCCGCACTCTGGACCGTGTCAGTTGGCTCGCATGGATTGGCCTGGTGACTCTTGTCTCAGCCAGTAAGTGCCCTAAAACTAACAGCATTCCATCGCTTCCTGGTCTAACAAACCCTGCAGTCTTCGTCGTTACCGTCGCTGTCGGCGTCCAGGACCGCCCTGATGCCGCTCCCCAAGAGGGCGTTTGGGTGTCTGACTACAAGCTCTTCAACAACCCTACCTTTGCCGACGGTATCTCGGCCATCTCAGCCTTCATTTTCGCTTACGTCGGCACCCCCGTCTTCTTCCCTATTGCCGCTGAGATGCGCGATCCCCAGCACTTCAAGAAGGCCCTCTTCCTCTGCCAAGCAGTCGTCACTGTCACGTATATCGTGATTGGCATCGTTGTGTACTACTACTGCGGTAGCTACGTTGCGTCGCCCGCTCTCGGATCAGCTGGAGCCACTATGAAGAAGATCAGCTACGGACTGGCTCTTCCTGGTCTCATTGTTGGCGCTTGTATCTACACTCACGTAAGCACCCCTGAGCCCCCGATCTTATGAAAGATAAACCCAGTTTACTAACATGTTAAAACCAGGTCCCGGCCAAGTATGCCTTTATCCGTATCCTCCGAGGCTCCAAGCACCTGACGGCCAACACCTTCACCCATTGGTCCACCTGGCTCAGCTGCACCTTTGGCATGGCTGTTATCGCCTATATCATTGCCAGTGGTATTCCTGTCTTCGGTGGCCTCGTTTCCTTAGTTGGTGCCCTTCTCGGAACCATCCAGTGCATGCAGCCCATGGGTTGCATGTGGCTCTACGACAACTGGCATAAGGGTAAGGAGCAGCGAACTACTCGCTGGACTCTTATGGTTGGCTGGAGTATTTTTGTTATCGTCCTCGGCACGTTCCTTATGATCGGCGGCACTTACGGATCTATTGTCGGAATTATTAACTCTTATGCTGAGAGTGGTGGTTCCGCCGCTTGGTCTTGTGCCGATAACTCTAACTCTACATAGGGTGTCGAAAGGGGCGAGGACATGTGAAGCTGGAAATGTACATATACACATACACAAATGTTTGGCATATAGATATTAGATGCAAGCGATTAGAGTTATAATTTTAACACGTTATGAACATCATCTCTGGAAGAATTAGTAGTCACGAGTTGTTCTGGGTTGCTTTTGATATGTCTCTCACGGCATCGGACCCCAGTAGAACCTGCTCGAACGTTGTATATGCCTACATGAAGACAACATGGCGCCCTTATCCGATCACTAGCTTCAACTAGCTGTACCTTCCTACTACTCTCTGCCAAGGATTGGTTAGTGTTGATGGGGTGCGATAGCATCGACTTACTGATTTCAGTATCTAACTAAATAACGCTCTAAAAATGAATTTACTTAGCTCGAAGTGTCACTATTTCTCTCTGGGATCTCGAGGGCATCTCCTTAATATTAATATTATTAGCATATATAATCACAACTACTAGTTCCCAAACCGCAAACCGTACCTCAGATGACGTTGACGATGCATCCCCTCTGGGCTTATCTCGGGCTTCGCTCAACACTCCCGGTGTCATACCATCCAGACTATCGCTATCCTGGTCGCTGTTGCTCGGGCGCCCATGGCTATGAATCGTGATCTCAGTCGTCTTTACTAACGCCGAATCATTGCCATGTGCCGCGTGGTTTTGTGTCCCCCGGCCGACGCGAACCTCATACTCTGGGGCCATCTCCCCGTCTGCACCAGTGACATGCCTTCTCCTCTCTCCGTTCAACGTCTCCAAAGCTACGCCATCGCCGTGACTCCGCGTGTAAGAGTTGCCGTTTCTTGAGGCGCGCGTCAAGTCGACCAGGCGGTTAAGGATGCTGAACTCCAGCTTAAGCTTCATGCTGTAAACGAGCGGCTTCCATGCCGTCTGGATCTCGTAAAGATTGGCGAACTCGAGGCCTAAGATAGATACGTCGAGGGGTACAACCAAGAGATTGACGTAGATGAGGTGGTTCAGTACCCGGCGTGTTTTGGTGTTGCCGATGCTTTCCTCTAACTTGAGGCGCTTGCTTGTTTCCCAAACGTAGAGTGCCGAGATGATGATCTCCTGGATAAAGAAGAAACTCAGCTGGATCTTTTCAAACACCGAATAAGGTGTCTGAAATGGCCCTGGATGAGGAGAGTTGACACCGTAAACCAAGACTATAACGGGAAGATGTAGCCACAATGCGTTGACGGTGATCACGAGTACTGCGCGCAATCGGCGCTGGTTGTGCATCGCAATGTGAAGTCTCAAGTAGAGGACAACCGACTGTCCCGTGATCATGGCACACCATCCTATCAGGATAAGTGTCGCAGAAATGTTGGCATCAGGGGAGACGTCGAGATGTTTGGTGAGGTAGCCAGTGCCATTGAAGGCAATGCCAAAAGTGGCGATGAGGAAACTCCAGGAGTAGAGGCCGCCACGCCTGTTGAAGGTACCGAATACATAAACGTTCAGCTCCAGGTCATTTTAGTAGGCAATGCTGATAAAGACGAGGATAATCGCCGTGATGACACCGCTCTTTGTGTTAATGTCGTTCATGGTGACAACTTGGGTTGATGGAGGGAGTTAGAGACAGTCGAGGTAAAGAAACCGGAGACCTAATAGCCATTACTAGAATCCAGAGCATCAGAGCATCAATGACTACGCATGAACATACGCTCCTTTATCTATGATTCTGGTGCCCCATAGCCACTGTTTGCCCGTCTCGTGGCGCAATCTGTCAGATATCAAATAGCCATTTGTCGCCCCTGCAGTAATCTTTGTGATGTTGGCTAACTTGGGTCATGTGGGTTTGAAGGCCCATCACGTTGATCTAGATTTTAACAGACTACCAGGGCTGAAGGTGCAGTGGACTGTTGCGTGGTGCCATCCGAGAGAACGGAGAACTAGCCAGGGGTTTAGCTGTTTCCCGGCTGAGTTTCCGTCTTTCCTACGGGCCTTGGCAATGGTTATGGGACAAGTGCAGGCAAGGAAGCATTGTTGGATCAGTGCCACTAACTCACCATTTTGTTTTGTTTGGTCGTTGTTCTATCACATCATCGGCTAGTGCGGTCAAAGGACCGAGCGTGGTTGAACCAGGGCGATACTGTCAAGCTTGCTATACCGATCGTCTGGCTACTTTAGCCTGTGTCAATCAAGGCCTGGCTCTGGCTCCCAGTCGTCAATCTAGACGCGCAACTAGGCTCAAAGTGATTAAAGCACTTCAGCTTTCAAGTTTTTTCTTTGAACTTTTCTCGCTCCAAGCTCCAATATCAATCCATAGCTTTGACATGACTCGCAGCTCAGACCAAGAGTCAGCCCATTTCTCAAGGAGATGTTCCTCCACCGACTGACGCCTCTGGAACGACTTGGATGTTGTCCTACTTGGCGACCTCTGTCGCTCTCACAAAACCTATATTCCCTTAGGAATCGCCAAATCTGATAAACGGTTCTTATTCCTTAAATACTCTTATCCTCGCTTAACCCTGTAACTACCTCGTGCCTACTCCGTACCTTGGGGATGCTGGGGTACTGCAACAATGGGGTCCTTTGGAGAGCGAGTGGAGTAGCCTTGGCACGCATGGATATGGGTCTAGCTCGTTCTTCTCCAATTTCTCCAAGGACTGGCTATGCTTACGATTAAGCATGAGCGTGTCTCTTAGGAAGATTCTCTTGGCAAAAGGTATGGCGGGATAGATAAGTTACTACCAGGAAATGTGATAGGTTACCGTTGCTCGAACATATCAGTCCACCTAGATTCAGTGTGTTGATACGCTGTCACTAGATACCGCACCAGCTCAAGTGTTAGACGCGCGGTTGACTCGTTAATTGCGTTTCCTGTCTCCTTCTGGTCACCAGTACCTAGTCTTGACCTAGTACAATATTGATCTACTGGGCAACTGTAGACCGGGCCATCTTCTACGCTTGAGCCAATAGTCCCCCTCATACACTTATTAGATCGGGCATGCCTGGTCGCCGAGCATCTTTGTACGATGCCCCAGACTCAAGTTGTAGTCAACATCTCTCCAGATAAAGACCAGGGTATGACCCTTGCGGGTTGAGGCTGAACTCGCATGTCATAGATAAGTTCACTATGGGCCGATGGCCCGATCGGGGCCCTACAACTCCCAATCTGCCAAGAGATGCACGGAGTAGTCAAGTCCCCTTCAACGGTTTCTTGGACATTAGCTACCTATTTCGCGTGACTCAAAGCATTTCACCCTCGCGGCTTTTCAGGGCCAGAGGAGAAGACCTCACGCCACACGGTCAAGTCAGTGTGGCAACAGTTCTGCCCTAAGCACGACCAAAAGCGTAGCCTTGCAGAGCAACAACCAGTATTAAGCTTCTCATTACATCTACATGATCATCGAAGAAGTAGATTATTGTTGAAGGAATGAAGATATCAGGCTAACCCAGTTGGTGTTGGTCTCTATGACCTCCATCTTCATGCCTGAGGCATTGATTTTTCAGATACGTCGCGCTAATAAACTCATCAACACGTGCCACTTCAACTCAACCCAAGACAACAACAGCTCACGATGATGATGTCGAGATACAAGGATGCGAGAAGCATCATCTCTTCTCTGAACCAACTAGCTATACAACGGCTACCTAATCTCGGACTCTCTCGCGGGGCAGTATCTCAGTTCCATACTACCGCTACATCACGGACCGATGGCGTATTTCGTGATCTCACAGACACAACGCTGCGCATGCCTTGGATAGAAGCCTTGCGCCTTCAGCAGAATGATGAAGCATCTCAGAATCCTGAAGGTTCTCTCAAGGAACGTGATCTTACCCCAAAGAAGATGAGCGACAGCTATCATCGTCTTGTGCTCCCTCTCGGGCAGGATCCTTGGTTATCCGACACGTATCTCAACTCCTCTGGCCATATAAGGTAGTTAGACAATTGAATCTCTCCGCAGTAATGAACCAAGTAAGCTGGCTAATGGATTGTACTCAGGCTTGGCACATTGTTCATGGACCTCGATGCGCTTTCTGGCATCATCGTTTACAAACATACCGGCCCTGGCGTCACTACGGTCACAGCCGCCCTCGACCGAATCACGATAGCGCACCCTCTTACAGAGATCTGCGATCTTGAATACAGTGGCCAGGTTACATATGCCTCGGGCAGAAGCAGTGTAGAGATTACCTGTAAGGTTGCCAAGGCCAGGGCCGAAGGCGAGACGAGCAAGCCCGAAGATGTCCTCCTTACCTGCACCTTCACAATGGTTGCGCTGGATCCGAAAACCAGAAAACCTGTCAACATCCCGAAACTTGAATACACCACGCCAGAGGAGGAAAAGATATTCAAAGCCGGAGAGGCAAACTCACTTTCCAAAAAGGAATCACTCAAGGATTCGCTGCTCCAGTCTGAGCCTAACGATCCCGAGTCAGCATTGATTCATCGCATCTGGCTTAGACAACTCGCATATCACGACCCGAATAATAGTCTGCGCCAGCCGAAAAACGTTGTATCCATGGCCAAAACCCAACTATCAACAGCTGCCATCATGCAGCCGCAATATCGCAACCGGCACCAGACCATGATCTTTGGTGGCTTCCATCTCAAGCAGACCTTCGAGTTGGCGTTTTGCTGCGCAGCCAGTTTTGCCCATGCAAGGCCAACCTTTATCAGTGCCGACCCTTGCACGTTCCGCAATCCCGTCCCCGTCGGGAGCGTCTTGTACCTGACCGCGACGGTTGCCTATACCGACCCTTCGTTGCTAGAAGAGGATGGAACCGAACCCCAGCACACGGACCCCGAGAACCCCGTCACGCGAGTTCATGTTCGAGTCGACAGCAAGGTCAGGGATGTTGAGCATGGCGTTGCAAAGCCGACGGGCCAGTTCAACTACACCTTTTCTGTTCCGAAGAATGTGAAGGTTCTGCCGCACACTTACGAGGAGTATATGATGTACATAGACGCGCGGAGGCGTGTGATGCTGGATGATCTTCAGAGCCAACAAGAGCCGTCAGCTTCGGACGCCAAGAAGCGCAACTCGTCCGGGGAAAGTAATCTTATAGGATAGATCTTGGGGTGTGGGATTGGACTCAAGTAAAGCCAAAGCTTGTGTGAAGATTTCCAAGGTCTGTCACAGCCCATATATTTGGAAGTGTGTTGGGGCAATTGAGACCGAGACTCGTGGATGATGTGAGAGGCTCGATTGCTGGTGCAGATGCCACGGTGAAAGACAATGGACAAGCTACTCAACAGGCGAACTGAAGCCATATTGAACCACATGTGATGGTTGGTTTGCACAGAGTAGTCAAATAGGTCCTTCACAATGGGTTGAAAGACTCTGTCGGAGGTTCGACTATCAATGTACGTGTGATGAGGCTTGACACATGCGCCGCCACCGCTCGCTATGACACAGAGAACTCTTCTGGGTTTTGAACTGTCAGTTTGTTTCAAATGCGAAGGTCAGATTATCTAGTCAAATCAATTTCTCTCGATGTCAAGGTTACACTTCTTCAGCTGTAAACGCTTATTGCCAGCTTTCAAGGCTGTTCTCAAACTCTGTAGGCTTATAATAGACTTCTTTGCCTCCGCCTCTTAGTCGCCAAGTCAAGGATTGCAGAGGTGGTTTCAGTTTCGACTCTAGGAAAGCATAAACTCGCTCAAGCTGGATACAATGCTCGAGAATGTGAAGTTCTGCCAGACAGTTTGCAATGATGGGTTTGATCTAGTCCGACGACAGCTTTGTTCAATCACCTGTCTTGACTTTATGCCATATAATCCGCAGACTTTTTATGACCAAGACGGATTCAACCATCTCCATAGCGTCTCGAAGGTTGCGAACCTCGGCTGTTATCTGAATCGTAGTAGCCCGAGGCATCTTTCGAGCATCCACTTGCGTGTTGTGACATGAGGAGAGTACGGAACAGGCAACCTGGGGCAACACAGCGACGGCTGCGGTACTACTAATGAGGCGTATAGTTGCCAAAGGTGTGAGATGAAGTATTGCTTGGTATGTGCAAGTGACACTAAAGGGATACACAGCATGTAAGACGTCTTGATAAGCGGAGAGACGAGTCGTACATATATGATATCACTACCATATAACTATACCATGGTTATCATTTTCGTCCGAGATGGTCTCCATGAATAGACTGTAGGGCATGAGTGGGTAATAGGCAAAGCGACATTAAAGTGGTAGTAAGCGATCGAATGGGAAGATCAACTATCACAGCTGAATCAAGAATCAACCTTGGAAATATAGATATTGAGTGTTATATTGACAACAAAAGATATCCAAGAGATTTAACGATTCTATGGTAGTTTGTTTGTAAAAGAGAAATAAATACAGTTGCGCGATTCTATTCTAATATGAACTGAATACATAGGAAAGGGTCATGGATTTGACCAATATGAATGGGCTTGATCCTTCTTGAGTGCTTCTGCATTGACGCTCTCCTCCTTTGCCTTGGGTTTCTCATCATCTTCACCATTCCAGTAGCTCTCATACAACGTATCGTGCGACTTGGAACTGAACCGGGATGCTCGGCCGGGTTCCTCACCATCATTGCCCAAGCACGTCAACTCCTCTACCTCTTCGAACTTGGAGAGATCTAGTGATGCTGATGACCTGACTGACTTCTCTGAGTCATCAAAGTTGTATTCATCAGTCGCCGCTGTTGGGTTCGGGTCCACGCAGGGGCGTAAAGTCGGGAGACAAGCAATGATGAGGCTGATATAAGCATCAAGACCGCTCCATAGCTCTGGTACATCATTATGTTAGTCACTCAACTGACTGCTCTAGGTAGAAACATACCAATAGTAGTAAAGGCTTTGAAGTCGTCGGGACTGCCCAAGTGGATGTTGAGGAATCGCGTAACGGAAACGGCAATGTCGACAAGGCTGATCAAAAGTATACTAAATACGGCCATCTTGGCCCTTTTGGGGATTTCGAGCTGCTGGAGAGCGGTAAAAGGCATAGCAAACACTGTTATAGGGTGTTAGTTACAGGATCGTGATGACGGGAATGAGATGGCAAATGTTAAATCAAGTGACTTACATATTAGGCTGCTGGAAAAGTGCAAGCCCCAAGTAGCTTCAAACACTGTCGACTGCCACTTCTCACTACAACCTCTAGCAGGCCTGGCAACGTATAGTCAGTACAAGTCAACATCCAAGATAGCGCGGCTCTATGGATGATGCACACTCACCAATCTATATCATAAGGCAAACACGAAAGAAGCTTGAGTCCCAGTGTAAGGACATACGATACTGAGCAGAAGCCAACAACTATCCACAGCATAATTCGTCTTTTCACCATGGTGGTCGGGAATAGCTTGAGATAAGTTGCAAGCAGTGAGCCTTTGCAAAGGTAAAGAGTGGTGTAAAAGGGTACCATGCTAGCCCATGTCATCTGATCGGATGTATTAGTCGTCGCTATTAGTTGTATCGACAGGTAAAGGGAGAATTAGTCACCTCGTAAATGTACTCGATAGTCTTGTCATCGAAGTCATCGTTGTCCAGAGTAATGCTGACCTCGGGGTCGAGGACGCCATGGACGAAGTAGACGACGTCGAACGAGAGGTAAGCGACACCGGAGCACCAGGCTAATATGACGAGATAATCGCTAGTGTCGAGTCTCTGTCCTTGGATTTTTGAAACTAGATAAATTCTGGCACCCACGAGTCCAGCTGCAACCGCAATGAGAGTAAAGCCGATGCCCTGTTCTTAGATTAGTACACAGAATACTAGAACCCTATGTTAAGGACCCTGCTCAGTACTTACCAGCACGGCGTCGCCCGACGGCGGTGGTAGAGACTCAGTCAACGACATGGTGATGATTCGCGTTGAAGCCCACAGTCGATGAGAGAACCAATGTGTCTAAGACAGGGAAGCAGAAGTGAGACAAAGTCATCAAGGGTCTAAAGGGTCCGACCCAGCTTTAATATCCGTGGCATCATACGGCGACTAGATGGAATGCGTCAGAGCCGAGGAATGCTGGGTGAGCTTTTGGCGTCGTTGGTGGCGATTTGCCCTGACATTAGCCTCGATTGGCGTGCATGAATGCAAATCGTAAAGATTGATCTGGCATAGTCCAGGGCAAGATTGTTCCAAGACTCGACGGTTAAGCTCTGACTAGAGTCATCTTGCATTCCACTTATTGAGCCGCGACCAGACATCCAGGCCGCCTCGACTTTCGATGACTTTGGAAGCTGCTTGGACGAGGATCAGAGTTTGGAGCTCAAAGAAGGGACTGGCCCGATTCAAGATCAAGCCAAGCCATGGCAGGCTTCTCATCGAAGAAGTGACGAAATGAGGCAGATCCGCGCGGCGATGAGCAGTATCTATCTCTTTCTGGAGTGCTTCTCGATTCTCCCATGGCCACCACGCGAGCGCCAAGATGCATCTTTCAGACGTCATTAGACTTCAGTGCCTCTTATCGTTAGACTTTGCCAATCCGATAGAACAGAAGAGTTAAGATGGATGCGTCGTGGCTGATTCACGATCTCGGACAACGCCGAGCTTGTGGCTTTTAAATCGAACCGCTGATCACAAGTCTCTCTCATTTGACCTTTTCCCGTGCAAATTGTCCTTGAATAATTAGAACTAAGGCCGGCAATTGGAAGACTAGACCATGACGTGCACTTGTTTGTTTACTAAAGAGGGCGCGTATGGCTAAGTGTGTTGGCCTAGCTCGAGTCTGCTAACATCATTAGGGACCTGGTAATGTGAGGCACAATATTTTCAGAGTGAGTGCACTTGATAAGTCTATTACACTGTGAATTGTAAAACCTGGACTATTTAATGGGGATACAGATGACTTGGAAGCATGGTGGACAATCATATATTTCTCCAGTCCTGCGTGTCATTCTAGTATAGTATCTACTCCGCGAGCTCTCTTTTCTCTCACACCAAGGTAAAGTCGAACCCTCACTATACTACCATATATATTGCCCGATAGAGCGAACAATTAAATTCATATGACAAGGCCTTTTGTTTAAGGCATTTCAATTCTCGATGTGAGACCTACAGCCGTGACTGTCGCATTCTCCCTTCACGCCTCATCCATTTCTTCCAAGCAGCGTCGGCTTATTATTTAACCTATACTACTTTATTTCTGAATTACTTTGCACCTGAATACCTTCTGAAACTTCTGTGGAAGCGGCTCTACTCCTCGTTTTTTAAGTTTTCAGGGAAGAATCATCTTTGACAAGCAGTTAGTATGATGAACCCCCGTGAGGATAGTCGGCAGGACAGAAAAATACCAGCTGGATCTGGTATTACAACTTCCTAAAGAAGCAAGCTATTTGCTGACGAACTGCCTTAACCTTCGCTATACAGTTTTCTGTGTTATTGAATTTCAATGCTTACTGTAATTTATCGGCCTGTTGGCTATCGCCGAATGCACAGCTGTTGCAAGCTTGAAACAGCCAAATCATCCAGCAGGATGACAAAGGACTACTAGATGGACCCTTATCACCCGACTGGCCGATCTGATAATCAACGCAGATTATCTAGGATATCAGAGACATCCTTAGCTCCTGATGAGTGGGCTTGTGTGCGCTAGGGGCTCCGCTAACAAGTTACCCACGGGCCGTAATGAAGCTGGACACCTTGCGTCAACTAACAAGCTGTAGGGCTCTTGCAATACTTACTACTGGAGGAGATACGAATACACTTTCTGTTAACGATGAACAAGGGTCTCGGGTCTTCTCATGAGCCCAGTAATAGTTACATTGAGATGCAGGTAAAATTAACGTGATCCGATGTGGGTGGAGGTTTCCGCTAGTCGCGGCGACTAACAAGGGGAGATGCCCGCAACGGGCCGCATCTTTCACGCTTTAACACGGGTGATCGGCTTCTAATATTGTGACTATTGGTCGCCAAGCGTATATACCCCTGTTATCTCCATATAAGTCTGACATCTCGACAGGGCTTTTGATCACGGGCCTGTGCAACCATTCACGTCTGCTACCTACGGTTAAGCCTCGCGTGCTGGACTATTTAACGACTGAAAAGCCCTCAAGTTCTAATCGGCTGATCGATATTCGAAAAAGCGCAACATCAAGCTTCGTTGACACACAACTCGAGTCAAGATGAAAGGGCACCACAGCATGGTCAGCCTGTGGCTCTTGACCTTGACCAAGGCTTTGGCTTCATCAGATGGTCCCCTGTCGTCCTTTGTGGAATCCAGGTCCTCCTCTCTCAGGTGGGCTTCTTGCGAACTCGACGTTCTTATAAGGGGAGAAGCCGACTGCGCGACACTTGAAGTTCCTTTAGACTACACCGACGCGGCCTCAGACGAGACTATCGACCTTCAGCTGATTCGATTCAATGCCACCAAGAAGCCTTTCAAGGGCAGTGTACTGTGGAACCCAGGTGGTCCTGGAATTTCGGGTATCGAAACCTTCGCGTATCTTGGAGCGGACTTTCGCGAGTAGGTATCATCCATGGCAGCAATACCGAGACTTACTAACAATACGCTCAAAGCATTGTTGGCGGCCATAACGATGTCATCTCGTTCGATCCTCGGTAAGTCCCCATGGCTTATTTTCCTGCGTGTGAAATTGACCGCGACAGTGGTACCGGCAAGACCATTCCCTTTGCATGCGGAACAAACTCTTCCACTCTCTCCCGTCGAAGTGTAGAATCCTTGCCACAAGCCAACCTGTGGCCATACATCAAAAAGGAGAAGTGGCAGGATATCAATGCGCTGGCCGACGCTTGTTACAAAACGCAGCAGAAGTACGGCAGGTTCCTCAGCACAGCTTTCACCGCCAGAGACATGATGCGGATTGTCGACGCTCTCGACGAGGACGGAAAGTTGAGGTACTGGGGTATCTCGTACGGCACAATCCTGGGGCAAGTCGCGGCCGCCATGTTCCCTGATCGAGTTGACCGAGTACTGCTTGATTCCAACTCACTTGCCGATGCTTACCTCACCTCTACGGGTATCGGAGGCCCTAAAGACGCCGAGAAGTCCTTGATGCACTTTTTCACTGAATGCGTTGACCATGGGACGGCGACTTGTTCACTCGCCAACTATTCCGGACCCAGCACTACTGTTCATGACCTTAGTACAGCTGTTGAGGAGCTCTTCAGGAAGCTGACCGAACTTAAGGAGGTTCCAGCTGACTCTGGCCTCTCCCCGGCTGACTTTCCTTATGGGGGCAATTCCATTCTTCCACTGTTGAAATACGCCATTCTCAACGAGCTTTCTAGCCCTTCTGGGTATGAGAGCGTGGTTAAGATCCTGTCTTATGCCCTCGCAGGCGACTACAAGAAGGCTCTGGGTGTTTACGAAGAGCTTCCATCTGAATGGAATCTTGGCACCGAAGCATTCCACGGCATCGCGTGTTCGGATTCATCTTTCCGAGTCAAATCTCCTGATGATCTTTACTCAATCTATCAGGCGCACCTCGCCGAGAGCACATTTGGGGATGCGATTGCTGCGGATTACACGGTCTGCAGTGCCTGGCGATTTGATGCTGCAGAAGGGGTCAACACAAACGAGCTCCGAAACGTCAACACAAGCTTTCCTCTTCTCGTCATCAACGGTGCCTTTGACCCCGTGACTTCGTTGAGTCATGCGTGGCAGGTGTCGTCTCGGTTCAGAGGTAGTCGGATGTTGGTGCATGAAGGCATTGGCGTAAGTACTTCCTCTCTAACTCGATAACATAAGTCGATGATGGTGAGCTCCTTGGCTAACGGAATTCATAGCACGGAGTGACTTCTCATGCCTCCAACTGCACCCTCGCCGCCATTGCTGACTATTTTACCAATGGTACTCTGCCGGAGGTCGGAACTATCTGCAAGCCTAATATGTCGGCGTTCGAATACGCCAAGTATCTTGAAGGACTGGCTTAGCCTCGTTCAGGGACTCATTCACCGAGACATAGAGTAGTTGTCCACCTTGAGTGCATGCTTGAGAGTAATCAAACTGTTTGCGAAGCAAATTGGGACGTGTAATATTACTAAATAAGTACCCAGGAAATGCTAGCAATTTGAAACGTTGTTGCGCCAAACTCCAGGTGAAATCTCCAGTGAACGCCGCGTGCGTGCAAATGATTGAGTTACACGAGTCAAAGAACCGCGATCAAAGACATAGCTAAATGTCTGATATCCAGCCTCAACCTAAATTCTCGCATAACCTTGACCGATGGCTCCACGAGCCTTATCTAGTTACTAGAAAAACGTCAGTTGCATGCAAGTCGGGGAGCAAATCCAACTCACAGCAATTGGAGGGTCAGATCTCCATGGATTCTCGCCTTGAGCTCAATCTCAATTTCAAGATTCAGTTCCAGGTGCAGGCTCAACGTGTCCTTGCTGCCACCGTCGTCGCCGCCGCCCTGCTTTTGGGGTTGCTGCTGCTGTTGCTGCTGCTGCATGTTCTGTTGGCGGTTGCCCCGTGACATCTGCATGCTGTCCGAGTCATCCATCTCAAAGCGCCTCTGTCGCTTGCGTCGTTCAGTCTTCTGCTTCTTGCTCTTCTTTGACTTGGGCGGCGGCGGAGGTGGCGCCTCCTCCTCGGAAGAGGAAGAGCCAGACTCGGAATCGTCCTGGCCATTATTGAGGGTCTTGTCTGCTGCAGGGGCCTCTTGCTGCTGAGGCTTCTCTGTTGGTGGTGCTGCCATGGTTGGTTATGTGAAGTGCTGGAGAATGAAGTGAGGTGATGATGTTGTGACTAGCTCCCGAGAGGATGTCCCGGCTGCTTTTTGTTGCAAAGACAACATGGAACAATTACCGGTTTCTCTTGGGACTTTAGTCTTGTACGTGGGGTTTCGAAACAGGATCTGGGCTCCAAGCTGACGCGCAACGCGTCATAAACTGACCCTGACATGTTGGACAACCCATAATAATTAGTTATCTTGGAATCAAGGACGACGCAACCCTGCAGCATCTATTATGACGTATCTTGGCCTCGGGCACGTTTCATCAAGCCAGGCACGTAACATAGTTAACTCAGTGCAGGCAAGCATTAAATATTAACACGATATTCTTAACGTGGTTTATATTTCAATCATCACGAGCTATATTTATTTGTTTTTGCCGAGAAATGTGGTGACCTTAAAACCATGCCATCTTCTTTGCACCATTTCTCTTCTGTGTGTGCATTGCCTGCTGAGTCAGCAAAGCTGGCATATCATGTTGTACACACATATTATGAAGAATGCCTTGGCTCCATGGAGCTGCTGTCATAATGATAAAATACTCTAGATACCCTGATAATAAAGCTGTTTTATCTCTCTTTTTTCCGGGCCTGTTTTTACCTCCCAGTGAGACGAACGTGGGTTTTGAGGCTAGAGTGAAGGTTCAGTACACGAAGAGGACAGGTCCCTGATATACCATCGCCCTCTTGCAATGTCAATTGACTGATTGTGTCAGTTCCTTTATTCCCTTGGCAGTCAATCTGCTTGTCGGGACTTCGACATCCAGCCTATGAATAATTAATGAAAGTGTTGCTTCGTGATATGTTGCGGTGTTGGGACGCATCAGTGTGACAAAATATGGCTGACTAGTTACGGAGCAAAGGTTACTCTTAGTTATGATACAGGTACAAACCATCAACCACAAGGCTCGACTCATCTCTATGGTCCTGTTAAGATAATATATTAAAATTCCTTTTGGTGACGTGGTTTACATGAATCGGGCTGTAAACAGAGCTGCGAGTCAAAGAAACAGGACAGTCAGCGATATTCACCAAGGCTGGTGCGGGCAAGTCCCCATCATCACTGAGCCTCATCAGCACGAGAACCTAGCTATCAGCCCGCCTGGTCTTGGCCGAAGTGGTAACAGCAAAAGCCTCGCTTCACCTGCGTGCCAAGCTAGCTATACGACAATTTCGTATCATAATGAATACCTCCTGATCGGTTATGCTTTTCCTGCCCCGCGTTGGCCGGATATTACTGCAAGGATTTGCAGGCTATTCCCATTGTTAGAAGGTGGCTGCCTC
>JADDON010000568.1:0-16947 GCA_017140175.1 Fusarium staphyleae | reverse complement strand
GCTACTTAATAGCTATATAGCCTTTAAGCTTATTATAATAATAAGTATAAAGAATATTATTTAGATTATATTAAGTAAGTGCCTAAATATTTAGGTTATTATTACTTTATAATTTAGAGATAATTTAAAGAGATTAAATACTATTATTTTAATTAGCTATAGTATTATTCTTATACTTTAAAATAGCCTTTTTATAGTATTATAAGAAAGCTACTTACTTAATAAAAAGATAATTATATTAATTTACTATATTAGACCTAATACTCTTAATAACTTATTTTATATTATAAAGCTTAACTATAAGTAAGAATAAATAAGGGTTTATACTTAATTAACTATTAGTTTTTTTCTTTTTAGTTATATAAATATTATCTAATACCTATAATTAAAAGGTATATCTTTTATAGTATTATAAAAGCAGCCTTATAGAGGTATTATAGTTAGGCTACTTAGTCTTAATAATAAGGCTAAATCTAGCTTCTTTAGTAGTAATATAAATAGCTACTTTAGCTATAATAAGAGAGAGAAAGGTAGTTCTATAAAGAGACTCTATAATAATTAGTAATAGGTATATTTTAGTATCTAGTAATAGCTTTATATATAGGTATAATTATAGTTATAGTTAGCTAATTATATATAAGGATATTAAAGATTATAATTATATAAGAAATACTGCATTTAGTATAGTTAAGCCTAATATTAATATCTAGCTTTAATTATATAGGTCTAGCTATAAAATTAAGTGCTATTTATATTAGGTTAGGTGCTTAATAATTATAACCTATCCTTACTAGTTAAATTAGCTTATACTATATTAGGATTCTACTAATTGCATTACTAATATACTAGACTATTAACCCTATATAATATAGTTTAGATATAACGCATTTATTAGTAATAGAATTCTTATTATAAGTCTATACTAATATATTATTCGCTCATTGCACTTGTTCTTTGTCCTTACCCTAAATCTCTATATATAGTGGCCCTAAAGGCCGACTTAACCCTGTGTTTGCTTTTTTCTTATCCACACGCAAACCCTCAGCGGTCGCTTTCTAAAACCAGTCCTCATTTCGTGCCTCTTTACTAACTTAGGTCTTTAAGAATACGGCTGTCGGGACGCGTTAAATAAGAACATACATGAACACTAAGCACCCCCGCAAATACGTCAAGGGGCCCGATCAATCCGCAAAATGCGAGCATGCGATTTCCCTGCTCTACTCCGTATTCCACCAAGATTAAACGCGCTAAGCGCCAGATACAGAGCCCCAGCGAAACTCAGTTATCCCCTCTCGTGCCCCTACAACGGCATTAAATGCACCAACCGTAGATATGCAACTTTGATCGGCAAGCCATTATATCTCATATAACAGCCTCTTTTATAACAGTTAGTTTACTCTATAAATACTCCTCTTTAGGTTAAAAGAGCTCATTAATCTAAGTGAATCTCACTAGGTCGGCTTAACCTAGTGAGATTCACTTACTAAAACCCTAAAAATAAAGGGTTCCTACTAAAAGCCAGAGGGTTATGATACCTGCGATGATCCCCTTATATTTCTTTTTAGGGTAAGTGAGTTTCGCTGGGGTTCTGTATCTGGCCCTAAGGGATTATGGCGCGTCCGTCAGCTTCATCCGGAGCCAAGAAACAGCGAGAACAAGACCGTGGTAGAATACTGCGCGAACAGTTGCGTCAGCAGAGCCGAGCCCAACAATTCCTGGAAGCCGACAGCCTTGAAACCGTTCGGCTAGTCAGCCAGGTCCATAATAGAGAGGCCGATGTTACTGATAGTTGATCAGCCTTGCGGTATCACGTTCTCCTATCATCAAGCTCATAGTTCCGCATTCTGTTAGGTCATCTACACGAGCATTCCCCTCTGGGCCACCCTGCCACCTCGTCATTCAGTACTTAGCATCTCCCGCCGGAAACATCTGCTTTTCGAGATTCCTTCGTCGGTTACAATGCTTCTCTGCGAATTCCCCACAGCCGTACTATCGGCCGCTTCGGCAACGCGTTCTCCGACGGATTTAAGACGAACGAACAGTGTGTCTTGCGCCAACGCTGGTTTAACAAGCGCGGGAGAACTATTGATGAGGGGATCGTTCGAGGGTGTAGCTGTCGTGATTCCGGGTTTTTCGGATGTGGATGAAGAACGAGCAACAGCGGACTGTCCACTGAAAGGCCCAGCCTTATCGAGAGTGAACTCATGCCACCTCGTATTCGAACCTATCATGCTCGCCAATGCTCAATGACAATATTGCAGACTGCCCAGCCCCGTCAAACTGGGTTGTTTCAGAGAATCAGTGTTCAGCCCAGGGTATTTCATGCCCTCTACAGAACCATTCAAATTCGGCCGTCTCTCCCCACCAAGGCTACGCAGAACAGGCAGTAGGTGATCGGAGAGGAACTGATTCCGGCTCTACGGCCTCCTCGATGACTTTGAGTTTTGGTTTCGCTCCATTCGATCACACTACTGATCATTTCCCCGTTGCTGTTGCACCCGCATTTGACCCCCAGCGTCGCTCACCCGCTGGCCACCAACAACAACCATCAAGCTCCGACTCCGTCACGCCGCGGAAGCCTTCTCCGCCATCATTCACGGAGGTTGACTCGGTGAGAAGACAGGCGGAGTCATATCGCCTTGCCATTGCCGAGTTTCCTATCAACCTTCTTACCTCTTCCTGGTCACGCGGTATCAATATACCCCTCGACCGCAATCATATCGCCCACCTTTATCGGTCCTTTTGCCAGGGCAATTCCACCCGCCGAGCTAAGGAGAACTACAACCAGGTCACATATAGTGCCGTCGCCGTTAACAGCATCATCAGGACTATTGTTAGATTATATCCTCATACTGACAATCACCCTAAACTATTATTTAAGCACTGGGCCGGCATTAACGATAAGAAACCCAAACTTATGACCGGCCAGTATCGCATTAAAGCATTACGGGACCACATAAAGCAAACTGGCTCTGGTCTAGACGACCTATGGTGGATATGTGAGTTTTATAATAAGGGTATGTGTTTGCTATTGCTATCATCATCAGACACTCTCCCTAACGAGTTGGATATTAAGTTCCGCGCTAACCGTCGCGACCTTACCCTGCCTGATAGTCATGGCCAGATCTGGCTGCAGCTCGCCTCCGCCTCCGATCGAGATCCCACCCTTTTCTCCCCTCGGAAGGATAAGAACAAATAAGCTCTTAAGAGGGAGATAATAGATATTCTCTATCTCCACAGTGAAGCCTGCTTTCCTATCAGCTGACTCGTCACTCTATGGAAGAATAAGCGATAGAGGCCTATGATCAGTCGCTGGTGCTAAACCCAGGTAGGGAGGGCAACCTACAATATCTCGATATAGGATCGTAATGCCAGTTGCAGAATCGATGACGTGAGTGACTCTCCTTACCCTTGCGGTAATACAACCCCTTGATCGTCGTTATCGTCGTCGTTGTCGTCGTCGTGTACCTAATTAGGATAAACTTTATGAGGCTGACGCGAGCAACTCCGGTGTTCTATACAAGCAGTATTTATTCGATACATTCTATTAGGTACTCAAAACCCTTAATACCTTACTAATCCCTGCCACCGAATCCATTTAAGTCTCAGACTGGACCAAATTAGCCACAGATCTCAGGAGCAATACCTATACCGCTATAGACGTTCACCAGCTCTTCTTCCCAAAGGACAGTAGTAACGGCAATGATTCTGCTGCCCTGACCTCTTGCTAGACCGGCTGCTTCGGCACCCTTGACAGGAAGGCCTATCACGACCTTATCTGCCATATTCTTTATTATAATCTTACTCTTCCCTTCGCTGACGTGCAATCGCTCTCGAGGATAAAGAAAGACGAAGGCGAGGTCATGACACGGGTCGTTGACCACGTAGTGCGCCGAGTGAATGCCCAGCCTATCGATATGTGAATCGCCATGAAAGTAATAAGACTCTAAGGCGATAGGATTTGATACCTGCTATTGAAGGCTGATGGTGACCGCAGTGGTGCCGCCGATGTCGCAGCTTGTCTGGAACTGCGTTCTCGATGTCTGGAAAGGCAGATCCTGGACTACACTCGGTTTCACATGGCTAGGTTCAAAGATCCTTCAACGACGCAATATCTTGCTCTGACGCCGGACGAAGAGCACGATCATAGCCACGCAGAAGTATGGATGGGCCTTTCCGGGTTGTTCAGGATACTATTGGGCCAAAATTTCGCCCCGTGCGGCAGGATTCCGTGTCATATCGCGTCTGCGACCTTCGCAGTGGCGGTGAGGCTCATACCTTTGACGGCGAGATGCGCCGTGGACCAGCTTCTGCCATCACGCGCGCCATATGCAGTCAGCTTGGAAACATACATGAGATGAAGCAGAGCCCGGCACTCCGTGGTGTATATACCCCCACCGAACTTCGCACGTATATCGACCAAGTCTTTCTTGCGTGGGCTGCGGACCGGTGTCGCATGGGAGTGGAAGTCAAGAGTCTGACGACGGAGCCCCTTGGTCAGATGAAGCATTGCGAATGATTCAAATGGCTCAACAAAGAATATGAGAGGCTCTTGTCGGTAGTGACGGCCACAGCCCTGTCCAATGATCAGCAGCGGCGGCAGCCGTCATAAGGGTTTATCCCGATAAACAAGCTAGACAAGACAAGCTGTGCTCAGGAGTGCAGTAACCGAGGTGGTGAGGCAGCTAGGCTAGTAGGCCTGTCACCAATGCAGCAGTCAAGCTACACAGTCACATCACCTTCGCCACAGTACTTGCAATCATCGAGAAATCATCATGAAGGGGGCGAACACGGGCAAGAAGCTACAGGCTATTCACCATCACATCAGCTGCGTCCCGTGACAGAGACTGACCATTCTCTGAAGCTGCCTGGAGAGCCATTAAGGGAAACCTGGACTACCCGGCCGCAGAGGAGGGAAAAACCTCTTGGCCGGCCAGCGCAACCTTGGTCGTTCTGACCTGGCTAAAATAAACGCACCATCATTATCGCAAACAGCATAGTGGATAGCAAGACTCGTGGCCATACCGGGAAGTCAGCGACAGAGAAAAAGCATGTTAGTGACAATACCAATATCGGCTTCTCGGCGCATGTGGGAGACTACGTAAAATTCTCTTCATCACCCGCCAGCATCGTATGAGCATCAGGATTGCCCCTTGCGCGTCGACATAAACGTTGTAAGTGACGTTGAGAAGCCTGCTATGTGGCGCCAGGGGCTTTCAGAGGAGATCGAACTCGATGTTCAGTCTGACAGACCTGACATTTATGTCGACGAGGATCAAGAGGAGGCACGAGGGCTTGTATCTCTGTTCTTGGCTGATGATCATTATCTCGAGGAGCCCAAGGGTATCCGAGAGAGTCCAGTCAGCACAGAAGACGCTACAGATCAGTTTCAGAGAGGCTGGAGAGTAGACAGTGGCGCCGGTGATTCCTGGGTCTATGGTACGGCACTGCATTATTCGAAGAGCGTGTAGAGGCATTGATTTGCTTTAACCCTTTCCTCCCTACCCACATCTGCACCTGAGAATTTGAGTAAGAACGCGCTGGCAGTTTCCTAAAATTTCCTGACCCGTCCTGACTGACTGACATGCCGTGTTAGCTGACGAGTTCATCGACAAGACGAACGACGAACCCTTCGATGAAACACGTGCTCTTGACCTCCTCCAGCGCCGAATTTTCTTGGACTATGGGAGTAAGAAGACGGGGTCAAAGCCGGCGAGCGAGGACAACGATTATTAACTCGTATTCCGGCTAGATTTCGTTAGCATCATCGGTCTACGGCGCCGGCCGATCTGGCGATCCAGCCACTTCTTTGATAATATCACGATATCCTTTTGCCATTGGAGTGCCCCATATGTCGCAAAGTATGCATAAGGTATCGACTTTGACCTAAGCGGCCGCACCTTCCGCGTCGCTGCCGGCGCCACTCGAGAAGCTTGGCTCAATGTCATGCACCCGATTCAGAGAACTACCGGCGCCAGTAACCCCCGTCGAAGACACGATGCAACATATACGAGGACCGCGTTCGTGCAGGGTCGTGCTCTGGTGCTCGCATTATATATTAAGGACATGTTTCTCCGAGGCGAGCTTCTTGGTGAAGTTGTTGAGCCGAGATGGACCCTCGGAGGCAAGGAGACGCAGATGGTTGCTTTTGACAAATGGGTCATCTCCAAGACACTGTTTATGGACGGCTGGACGGGGTTTCTCGAAAGGTTCTCCGTACAGGATGATACTTTCTGGACCGACCATTAACCCTCCTTCCACGCGTACGGCTATGGCGCCAACATCAACATATAAGTCAACGAAGGCATAGCGAAGCTTGAAGAAGAAACAATTATTAGGCCAGCCTATCTCAATGGTCTGGACGATGAGTTCTCAGTAGCGTGCTACAGCCCATTTTCCAGCTCATGCGTCTCTTCCTCAAGGAGAAGCAACTCTATGCAGGTATCCTCCGGCGTTTCAACCCGGATATATTTCCAGGAGTCATGGTGGCTTTTGCTAGGGTTATGAAAGCAGCCATAGCAGAGATTGACCGTGGATTTCGCGAGGCAGGGTCGAAAGGACTGGGCATGGCTCTCTCCGAAGGCGTCGCTGCTCTCGATCGACTGCGCAAATCGACTGGGCAACTTTTGCTTCACTGGGGACCCGAGGGTGCTGCCTACCAAGGTCATGAGGCTCCTTGGAACGATGGATATTCTAAAAAGATGTGGTTGGCCATTTATATCGCCGCGAACGTTGGACATCCGAGATGGACGAGGACTTGTCAACCTTGTGGGATGGCCACAGCTGAGCAATGGACGGCCCGTTCTGATGCATGTTGCCTCGCTAGAATACCACTACGATAGAACTGTAGCATCTAACCGGCACAGGCAATTGTGGTCTGCTGAGCTTGGGGGTCGGTCAATAGACAGGATGGATAGGATGACAACGCTCCTTCATGAGGTATTCCAAGATCTGTGGGTACCAGAGACGGTCGCTTTTATTGCTCGCCAAGTTCGTCGTGGCTTGCATCGTGGTATCCGCAGTGGCGGTCGGAGCGGTGTTGGAGAACATGGTGATGTCGACACGGGCAATGAGGAGAGTGCTCAGGCGATGATCGCGTTAGAAGCCTGGTAGGCACGAGACAGTCTAGTCAAAACCTCGTACGTACCAGGAGTCTCTTTAGATTCCTTAGCATTCCTCACATTGCCACAGAAACTTCGAGAAACTGTCTGCGGAAGTACTCAAGCTCAATGACCGTTCGATGATGAATGAGTCAAAGATCGTGCTAAAGACGAGACTTAACTTTGCAGAAGAGATCTTCGTTGCTTTGATGGAGGGCGGTAGGAAGGGTCACCCAGGAGTCGAATCTATCGCACCGACCCACTCAACATGACCCTCTAGTCTCCGGGCCGCCATCCAACACACCAGAGGCAGCTTCGCAACAAGGGCTCAGTGGGTCTCGGGCATTGCAGCTGCCATGGTATCTGCGAGTATCGACTGGGTACCTGGCTCTCATCGCCGGAGATTGACGCATCAACAAGTATTACAACTCGTCGGAGCGGCTGCATCCGCAACTGTCCTGACGGCTCGACCGCACAGCCTCAAGAGACCGGCGCTAGAAGTGGAGGCTCGTATGTCGGTCGATTCAACTGGCGTCAAGCGAGCGAAGATCCGACCACGGATCGATCTAGGTTGTAAGATACCGATCAAGCAGATCCCATATATTGTGGAAAGAGGCTTTACGGAGATACGCCGGCTGTTCGCGAAAGGGGATCAACTCGTTCTATCCCATTACTGCGCAGCGTAGTGCTGTCTGACAGCTTGTCTTGAGAATCCATCATGTGATCTTATGCTCATGCTCACGTTAACTATCACGGCGTCGAGTGCAACCCCTGAGGTTCGGCCCACTACGAAGTGTTTCAACGTGACGACCAAGAGAAGGGACTCTGCTCTTCTAGCAGCCAACCTGGTGACGAGAATACTCTGGTTCCTGCGGCCGGAGGCATTTCCATAGGATAAAGACCGTGATTCGGTGCTGCGAGTGTCTGAGATGACGAAAAAGATCGGTGAGTCGAGTCCACGTCGCACGATCCCGTCCAATGTCGATGACATAGCATGACTGATGACCCGACTATCTGTAACTGTAGACCACAAAGGGGTGAACAACCGAATGCTTGGAGAATTGGGTTGGATCAAAGTCAAGGGCAACCGGGATAACTCACGTAACTGCGAGTCGAGTCTTACGCCTAAAGATAGCTATCTTTATATATTGCCCTATCCATTGATCTTTTTTGTGACCTCCTACCGCGCGTATTGGAGAGCTTACCAAGAGAAATCCTGAAAATTATCTCGACTACTCGTAGCCTGTGGCCTAGTCTACCAAGATGGTGAATGATGAACTATCCAGAAATAGTTATGTTCGAGGATTCTAGTTAGTCACATATAATGCCTAAGAGGTAAAGAATGACATTTAAACTACTTCCTTGTCGTGCTGAACAAGAAACCTGCACAGCCTGACTAGAATTTAACTTAGGCGCTCAGGCATCCATGCAGACTGGGCTGCGCATCGCGCCTTCTCAGCGAGCTCATCTAGAGTCTGTCAGAAAAGTCTTTTGACTGGCAGTGTAAGAGCTGGCCTTATTTCGGTCACTCAGTAGGAAGTTTGGTTTCTGACTCTCACGCCACTTGGCTTTCACTCTACACTCTGAGCCGCCTATCTATTCAATCTGTCGGCCGGTATAAATAGCATGGTCTCTTTTGCGGTCAAAAGCACTCAATAGGTCATTAAAGAAGGAAAGAAAGTATAATAAAAAGGAGTACTAAGGAGATATACTAGTAGTAAGACTAGGTTATAGTTTTATATCAGTACTATAATTAATAGAATAGTATATCTATTTGTAATAGGACCTTTATCCTCCTTGTTGGTCTTCTGTTCTCTTCTTCCGGTTGTATTCCTCTACACATGATAAGCAGGAATGCCACGAGACTGTATCCCTCCGGCTGCTTTCTGTACACTCAGCCTCAGGACAACGCTCATCGCGTGTCTTTGCCCTAGCTTCCTTGCATCGTCGAATATCCCACTCTGCCCCCACTGAGAGCCTACAGCGGGAACAAACAAGCGTTACATGGATGAGGTGGCACATAGTGTTAGATCGATAGTATAAAAGTGTAAGAGCGATTGGAAGGTAGTATAGGTCAGATATCTGGTGATATCGGAAACCAGTCTTAGTAGTAGAGCTTAGCCTTCGAATAAAAAGCTGTTTGGTGAGAAACAAAAGGAGTTTCTCTGAGCTGGTCTTAGTATTGCTCTTATAGTCGCAAGCTGGAATGAGTCGCAGCGTACCATAGGGACAGCTTTCCACTGTATTATTATGTGGAGCTCCTGACTTATGGACTGACGCATATATCGGAGACCAAAAAGTTTGATGGTGAATCACAACTTGTTGTCATAGAGGTGTTTGTGACCGTGCAAATATGGAAGGCCCAAGAGGGCTGCACGCATTTGTTTGCACATTAAGTAAGGATCATTGCAATATTAAATGGGTAGTTAATGCAATTATTCTAAGTTTTTCCTTTGGTCCACTAAATGGGATACTGGGAGTATGATGATAATAATCCAGTCGGAGGGTGGTTTGTTATTACTGCTATATCGACCTTGAAGGTAGAACTCATAAATATCAGATATTTAGTGCAAACCTTAGACTATAGCTATTTGCTTGGTAACCCTTCTTAACCCTCCTTGATATGGCATGTACTTCGGTATTATATGAGATACTCCTATCATAACCCGTCTCGATTCTCGTCATAGCATTAAACTTTCACTTGACTGAGAATAACACCCAGTTCCGTTATCCTAGATATAGGCACTAATCCTTCACAACTTCGAGATAAGATCTGAATCTCAAGCTTCTTGGCGAATGAATTGTTGCTACGTAGGAGAGAGAGAATGACGTAAACCCACAATGTGACGAGCTATCGATCGTTACTTAAAGGGGGACCAGGCCGTATTACAGTTTCCTATGACTTGGTACGATCTCGCCGTCATCTCCCGGGGGAATAATGGCACTATTAAGATAAGTCTGGGTTACTCGATAATAGAGTTCCACCTAAGTACGGCTCAGTCGCTACTGGAAGATCTAGCAGGCACTGTTTATATTCTTTTGAATGTTAGGCCTTCTACACTTGACCAGATCGCCTCGCGGCCTGTACCTGTCTTAGCGTACATTAGAACAATGACATGCCAATAGTCAGTTTTTGATGCCGCTGATAAAGCTAGAACCGGCCTGTACAGTAGTTGAAGCCTGCTACGGCAAAAGCTTGTCTCATGGAACTTAAACACAAACCTGAAGGATCAACTACAACGCGGATAGCAGTGCCGTCAACAAAGGTGAGGGATGAGTGTTACACATTCCTACAGTCAACCTTCAGAGGATCTCATTGTGACTGTTAGATGACAGACTATAGCCTTAACATTATTTTCGTTGTTATTACCTCGTCGCCAAGTGAATTCGTCCATTCCATAGGTTGTAGATATTGAAACCTAGCATAAACTTAGGATTAATTCACAATGATTACCTTGATTTGTTTTATCTATTCGTGACACATATGCAAGGTTGAAGTTCAGTCATATATTCTTCATTAAAAGTCGCTAAAGGTCTTCTTCTAAGTCGATTAGGAACTTATTTTTCTATAACGATCCAAAGGCCGAAACCGTGCCGCTTTTTCCGTCAGTCATGCTGTGTGATGTGGCAGGCTTTGACAAATGAAATCACGGGGGGCTGACATGGTCTTGCGATCAAGTCAGCCGCAACCCCGCTCGAGATATTCTTCCAGATAGAGGGTTTTTGGCTATTCAAAAACATATAACGACATTCCAATTGGCAGTATGGACTACAAAATGAATCCTGCCGTCTTATGCGCTGAGAATATTAGCCTTCTTTTTCTCTTACACAGCGTCCCGAGCGTGCCGAAAGCTACACCAGTCCACAGAGAACAGACAAGCGAAGCAGGATATAGCTTGCCGTTCGAGAAGGAGCGGGGACTTGCGAGTACCCTAGCTTTCCTTTCTAGTGTTCGGGAAGATTCGAATAGAATCCCGGCTTTATGCATAGAAAGCGTCCCTGGCGCTTGTGCCTTGAAAGTCCATGTAGCCGTCAACAAGAGCAGCTTTGTTGATGGTAACACAGATCTCTTGGAAATGAACCGCGCGTTAGGCAAGATACTCGCGCCACTTTCGAGAATTTCAAACAGTACGTACATTGAACCCAATCACGGTCTGGGACGATTGGCCCTTTTCGCTGCATTATCATGGGCAAAGTTTCATGTACTAATTATAGAATAGACGATGATCTAGCTGATATGGTGGAGACTGTCTTTGCTGAAATCGTGGCCGTATGTGAAGAGCGCATTCTGAGCCGTCTTCATTTCCGTCCAAACAGCAAACAAAAGATGAGAAAACCGATTGTCGAAACCCTGAGACTAGCTATAACGTCTCTGAGACAGCTTCGCCAGAAAATATCGAACCGAGGAAAGTTAGTCGATTCAACATCAGTTTTTGAGGATAGGGCGAATCAAGCTGTTAAGCTCATTACAGCATGGACCAAGCACCAAACTACAACTCGCCTGCGAGATATCGTGGAAGGCATTCACAGATTATGGATGATTGAGAGGCTTGATGAGTTACTCAGCTGCATGCCGAACAACCTCATGGATCCAGGCTTGAGAGCGAGCTTGCAAAACATGATCCGAAAAGTGGCTAGGTACAAGGAGGCTGCTAGGTACCTCTGTCGGTTGGCAAAGAGATTCCCAGCTGTCCGGAGAGTAGAAATTGTTTCCGTTACTCTACAGCAGGAAATGTTTGTCAAACATGGAGTCGGCAGCTACAAACCCTCTTTATCTGCTACATTGCACCGCATTGGTAGTAGACATGGCTGTTCTGGCAATCTTTCCAGAATCTGCTCCTTGTTAAAGGTGGGTACTGTGGACGCTGAACGCATGTTCTCCGACCATGTACTAAGGGCTCTTCGAGGCGCGAAGATCCACGCCGAAATTCAGTTGTTCTATCACATTGAGATGCTTCGGTTAATCCAATCGCCACGGGTCGTATGTTCAAGTAAGGATGCCTGCTATCTCTGCGGGTTCTTCATCACCACCAGCACGAAACTTCACAGTCCAAAATGCCACGGAAGGCTTTATCCTGGCTGGCGTTTACCAGTCTTACCTGCGCAGGATGAAGCACTAAGGAGGTTCAATCATCATTTAGAGGAGGCAGCCTGCAACAGCGTCAAGAACTTGCTGAGAACGCAGAAGAAGTTTTCCTTACCGGATCCTCGCGAAAGCACAATTCTCACAATTAGGCGGTCAATTTCAACGCTGACTCCATTATCAATCAGACCAGAGACCGTGGATGCGGCAACCGATAATGACAATATGTCCCCCGAGACAATTGTGAGCGAGGATGCGAAGCAAAGTATCGCTGCTCTCTCGAACAGTCGCTTGCAGGTGGCAGAAGATATTACAAAGCGTTCTGTCACTTGTGAAGATGGAAACACTACCATGCAAAGCAATGCGCCACAGACAATTCACGATCAAAGTCAACTATTGCTGTCTTCTGGCAATCACGGCGAGACCCGTCAGAAACACGACCTCGAACGCAATAATACAATCAATGTTTGCGTTGCCTCGAATGATGTGTCGTGTATCATTGTGGGCCCATTAAGACTATATGTGGAATACTTAGCGTCTCACAATGGGAGTACAGGGAATGTTCGAAAATATCTAAAACTCGATGCCGAATGGATCACTGATATAAATGAGCAATCAACTAACGATCGCTCAGAATCATCCTTGATTGACATCGAAATGTCTTCATACACAGCGTCGCTTCCCCTGGATAACTTGAATCAACTGGATATAAAATACGGAAAACATGTGTTAAGAGTCCGACTATATCCTTAAAAGTAATAATGGAAATTGTGAAGTTAAGTGGTGAAGTTGTCTTTTGTATATTATGCCTAAGCTAGAAGTTTCATGAATAACATATAAACGCGCATATTAAGTCTAGCTGACCACTAAATTGGAATTTCTATAGGCAGCCTGGGATTATATGTGAGGTCTCTCTGAAAGCAACAGCTTGCCTACTGTCCCTAGATATATATCTTTCCATCTTGCCGTAGCCCATACCAGTCGCTTTCAGCTGCTTCGTGTGTATCTGGGCTAAGAGAGGCACTTCTATCCGGCAAGACTGATATGCTTTCTCTCGCTGAGAAGCCCGTAATGGCAGAGTTGTGCAGCTTTAAATTCGGAATTCCGCATATGTCATCGTCTCTGGTAGAGTGGCGCTGATCACCACGCGGTCCTATGGCGGGTGGTCTCAATACCCCCTCTCCTAACGGGCTGGGCGAAATTGAGTCCATCTCAAATGTTCTGTTTGATCCAATGCGACCGGGTGATGTCTCAGTTCCATATGGCCGACTAGCGATGTTTGCAAGTATATCAGGACAATTTGTTGACTGTTGGCAGCGTGGCGGCGAGGATGAAGGTGATAAAACATCTATTGGTTGTGGAGCATAGACTTGGAATGGAATATGTCCATCCACGGAGGGGTTCCGGAGATGTCGTCTGGCGCGTTTGGCAATGACATCTTGCCTTGCTTTCACCTCTGGTGCATCGTACTTTCGAGGTCGCCCGCGCTTCCTGGGTTCCTCGGACATAGTGATCAAAACGCGGTATTATGGTGATCCGATTGCTCGGTGCTTTATGGATATTGCAATCCCAAGATAGACATTCTTTACTTTTCTTTCCGGGTCTTTAGTACCGGTCCCCCACTCGAGTTGGGACTTTTTCGTCGCAATACGATAGTCATCAACAGGCCCAGTAACTCATACCCAATGCACCCTCATCCCAAGCACCAAGAGTAGCGACGACAGGCTCCAGATATGCCTTGTGAAGGCGGAGCATACTATAGAACCCCGGGAACACAGGCGTTGCGACTCTGTATTTCCTGTTGGTCTTCCAGAGCCAAAACCGTTGACTGAAGCTGGGTGGCCGTTTTGTAAGGCAACGATGACTTGGATCTCTCTTGTGGAACAGCGCGCGGAGGATGGATATGGCCCTGTAGTCACAGTTGGGAATATGCCACCAGTTTCATGCGCTTGTCCTGGTAGATTCGAGGAGATGAAGATACGATTCAAAGCTAAGCAAAAGAAAAGGCGAGATGGGCCCCGGGAATGCAAAACAGAGCTAGAGCTCGAGAGGTAGTGCCGGAAGAAAACGTGGCGATAAGCAGTCAACGATGGGACGCAGGGCAAGAACCAGCGTACATAGTATGATTCTGAGGTCTAGCGTCAGGCGATACCGTCTTGCATGCCAGGAGATGAGCTTGAGATAACCCTCTATGTGTACGATAGACTTTAGCAGAGTGAAGCAATTTCAAGCCCGGGACCGTTGAACAAGTCCGTGAGCGATCGAGCTCAACATTGGCGAAGATGTATGAATAGAGAATAACGATAACTGACAAGCACCAACTAGAGAGTTGGAAGCTCGAGTTTGCGCTTAGTGAAACATGATTGTAGCTCTTTGCTGGCGCGTTCCTGAATTTTGGTCTACTCCGTACACGGTGGTGTAAGCTGGGTCGATGAAGTGCTTGAATAATTCCAGTTTGTGACGTATAACTTAGTGAATTGATTTAGTAGCGATCATCGTTTCGGATCGCGGAGTTGGAAACGGCGTGCTTAGTTGGATATTATGAAATCATATTGGGACCTGCCATGATCGAAGACTTCGCCAATGTCATTGTACAAAAGCAGTGACGGGAAACCTCATGGTATCATAGCCAGGCTGCCTAGCAGTCAATGGTAAAATACTTGGAGTGGAATTGAATGATTTACCCCACACCAGATATAGGTTTGAGATAATGGATGGTAGCTGAGGCCCTATCCGTATCCTGCGCAAGACACAACACACCAATCGCTTGAAGCACCTCGGAAATACCGCCAACTTGTATTTACCTGTTCTTCAAAACAATCAAGGATTGCTTCGAAACGCGTAGATATCCATATTTGAATGCAGTTGCGACCCATCTGCGAGCCTACACAAACTGGCTGCCTCATTTTCGATAACTTGTTGAACTCAGCCATAAAACCAGTAAAGAGCCGTGTAAGAGGTGCTGTTCATGCCCTTAGCCTTGCAGCAGTGAGAAGCACCACCTGCAGTCAAGACACGATAGACACGGGAAACACCTTGGCTGCCCCCGGCATCTCCTAAGTAGAGCCAATCAATAGCACAGTACCTGCAGGATCAGCGGGAGCAGAAGGTAGGACCTCAATCCCTAGTCAAGGATTATTGTTATTAAGTTGTTGGAGAGAAGTTATTTCCATCATCTCGGCCTCGTCTGTACCACTCAGCGAATCACGGATAGACAAGATGATTATCCGAGTCGTATAACCATTTGTCAAGTAGAATTTTCCAACTTCTTTCATCGTTCCAATCCAATATCGTAATACCCCTATCCTATCACACTTGGAATCTCGTATTTTCGCCATTGTGATTTGTAAGTGCAGGTTATCAAGCTTTAGGAGACCTGGTTGGGACTGAACACCTGAGCAAATTCACTCCGCCTCGTCAAAGCGTTTTTGGGCAAACAATGCTTCCGCTAAAGTCAATTTCAGTCGATATATGTTGCCTGGGATACAGTCCCTATCTCGACGGTCAGTTTCCTCACGCAGCAAACGCTCTGCAGGCTCAGGTTCGTCAAGTTCTCGGACCGTGTCAGCTTCGTCACAGGTGAGATCACAAAGCTAACATTCTATACAGCGAAGACTTATTTACTTGGAAATTGATTCCCTTACGGTACAGGTTAAGAAACCTCGACTGCCATTGCGCGGATGACTACAGATTTCACTGCATTTTTCATCCCACACAAGAGGATCTGTGACTAGTTAGTTACCTGTCATGGCGGATCTTAGGAGCCCTATCCAGGTACTCCGTATTAAAGGTTCGTTCTACACTTGTACGAAAACGCGGATTGGTGGAATGGCATTGGCCAATCACTAAGTTCACGAGGGGGCAAATAGCAAGTTGAAGTTCTGTATGTCATGGAATAACCGGTTTTGATAAGCTCGCTCAGGGCAAATCTTCGATTGCTGATGGGCTTCCTGTCAGCACTGTAATACCTCATGTTTGACTACATATATAGCATACTCTAAATAGTTTCATCATTAATCGAAGCTCAGTCATTATTAGCCCGCCGCCTGAACAGGCGAGAGCATAGGCCGGGTGAAACCTTAGTAGGTTCTCATTGAGACACTCTCGTATGCTGAGCTCTCATGTTAAGCACAGCACGACTATTGCTGAAAATGTTTTTAAGCAACCTCGTGCCATATGATCGGAACTGTCCTTATCGCTAAGCGCGCCGCCAACATCAGCAGAATCAACACAGCCTGCCGTATTATGATATAACAAATTATGTTAAGACGTCTTCAATTTTAATCCGAGCTTTATTTTTCTTAGTTCGCGAATAAATTGAGTAGCAACATTGTATACGCGTTAATTACCCTAGGCCTGGCGACCCGCAAATCGCGTTATTGCTTACGTTGCCCAATCAACCACTGATCTCCACTGTTCCTGGCGTCATCATCTATCATTACGAACCACCCAAGATATTTTCCCACCATCATCTCAAACAAGAACGAACACTTTCGAATACACGCGCTGCAAAAATCATATCAGATCACATTAAATCACATCCATGATCAGCAATTCTTCTTTTGATTCTATCGAGGACTGGCTCACTTCAGTTGCTGCAAACTGCGAGCTTGCGCAACCAATCGATCCATTACCTGCGACAAAAACAAAGAAGCGAGACCGAAACCCGTTAATGACGACGCCTCCACCATCGAAATCCGGCAGTCGGGGCAAACTTGTTGGATCCCCGAATAAACGTCAGCGGGTTAGGGTTAGGGTTAGGGT